>DF357647.1:168612-215932 GCA_000787875.1 Solanum virginianum | reverse complement strand
ATCGATTTTTACTTTTGGGTTATTGGATAAACTGATAACCCAATAAGATTATAATAATTTACTATTTTGTCCCTTCATAAATATTAAATATTACTCCTAGTAATTTAATAGTAATAGAACACTATAACAATGCTTTACATATTTTAAGTGATTAGGTATCCACTATAGTATTGTAGTTTATAATTAACTAATTATAGTTTTTACAAGTTTGTATACATAGTCTTCATACTCTATCTATTTTTTATTAATGCAAATTTCTCATTATCATTCTTATCAAGTAAACCAAAAATCGAACCGTCGATAAATCAATAAAAATTATTTTATTAATTTCTTCTTGATTTAGAATATTTAAAACTCAAAAATCAATAAATCCCCCTGTACTAAGACCTTCAATTAGAATAGGTATGCTTGAAGTTTGACAAATATTTGATCAACAATTTCAGATTATTTGAAATTTATAGATGGATTTTTGGATTTGGAATGACCCTAATACGTTCAACTAATATGATTATTCCTTCAAATTTTTTAAAATTTTATAAAGTTTTTTATGGAGAATAACTTTAATATTTCAGCCACTTTAACCATTAGTTTCAAATTACCTGAAATTTATGAAGTTCTTTATTTGAAATGATTTCAACTAATTTGATCATTAGCTTCAAATTATTATGACGTCTTGGTTTCGTATGGCCTTAATACATTTAACTAATTTGACCATTATCTTCAAATTATTTGAAATTAAGAAGTCTTAATTTGGAGTGACTTCAATACATTCAACTAATTTGATCATTAGCTTCAGATTATTTGAAAATTTACGAAGTCTTAATTTGGAGTGGCCTAAATACATTCAGCTAATTCGATCAATAACTTCAAATTGTTTGAAATTTATATATCTTAATTTGGAATGATCTTAATATATTGAACTAATTTGATCATCAACTTCAAATTATTTGAAATTGATGAAATTCTTAATTTGGAAGAACTTTAATAGATTTAACTAATTTGATCGTTAGCTTCAAATTATTTAAAACTTAAAAAATTTCTGATTTGGAATGACCTTAATATGTTCAGCTAATTTGACCATTAACTTTAAATTTGTGAAGTTCTTTATTTGAAACGATCTTAATACATTCAAATACTTTGATCATATCTTCAAAATTATTTGAAATTTGTGAAGTTCTTGATTTGGAATTGTTTTAATTCATTCAATTAATTTTAAAATGTTTAAAATTTGTGAAGTTCTTAACTTGAAGTGACCTAAATATATTCAACTAATTCGAACACAAGCTCAGATACGTAGTACTAATTAATACACTGCACCCTTTATCTTAACTTTGTTCAATCAATACATTTTGGCTTTATTAGTAGAAAAGAAAAAAATGTAGCAGACACTATAGATAAAAGAAAATCAATTAATTTTATCGATTTATTCATGTAATTACTTCATTTATTAGTTTTATTAGACATAATCAATTTTGTTGATGATAAGTTGTTTTGAATTTGCTAATTTGTTTAAATTTATCGCTATCAAATTGTAACTATGTAATTTATTTCAAAATTGTACACTTAATTAAATTCACAAAATTTTACTTATGATGTATATTATATTCTATACATGCCAAAACTCCCAAGTCCTGTGTGACAAGAACCCAAACTTGATACATTTGTAAATATATTGTTTGATAATTAATATAAAGGACCTGGCAAAGAAGATGACTACTGCAATAATCCGTGATCGATGAGAATAGGAATTTAGATCACCGCAAACGTAGAGGACCTCCCTCTATCGCAGAGAAGAGACAGGCAAAGCTCCACAAATGTGTGGCCTATCCTGGAGAACAACCTCCGCGAATACGTGGAGAGCAAAGAGCCTACCCTTTGTGAACGTGGCTAACCTTTTAGGTCTGACATTGAAAATTAAGTTAAAGTTTGACTTTGATCAACATTTTTTGTTTGGATGTTCGGATTAAATTTCTCATGGTTCCACTAGTCTCGTGGGGTGATTTTAGTGTTAGAATGAGTTTTGTCATAATTTTGGGGTACTCTGATAGTGTTTTGGTATTTCTAGTGCTTAAGTTAGTTTAGTTGTGACTTATCAAATTTCGAATCAAGGAGATATCAAATTCAATTTTTGATGATTCCATTGAGTTGGAAATATCAAATTTAGTAGGATTGCATATATAGCTTGTGTGTATGGGGTTCCAAACGAATCCCAAGAGTCCATTTTGTTATTTTATATATGCTTATTGAACTTGCTAATATCTAGTGTGAGTGACGTTCTTCGCATTCGCTAACTCCACCTCTCCGTTCGCAAAGTGTTGACCCATTGTGTACCGCATTCGCAGGCTTAGGGTCGCGATCGTGGAGGTTCAAGCAATTGATCTCCATGTTCGCAAGGGCCCTGTCCGCTTTCGCAGAGGTAATTTTGACTTGGCTTTCGCATTTGCAAGCCTAAGTTCGCAATTGCGATGTAAATTTCTGAAACAGTAATTGCTCCTAAAAAATTGAAACTCAAGTCATTTTCTACATTTTAGATTTTGGGAGCTCGAGAAGGTGCGATTTCACTTGTTTTTTTTTTTTAGAGAAATTCATTGGAAAAGACATTTTTTGACTTTTTTCTTTATTGCACATTTATTTCTTAATGGACAAATTTGGGAGTTTTTGATGAACTAGAATTTTTAATAAAAAATGATGATTATGAGCTCATTTAAGCTCCATTTTTAAAATGATTTTCACCAATAGATTTCTAATTACATGAAGAATGTTTTCATCTAAAAATTTTCAAATTTTAACCTCAAATTTTGATATTGAATTTTTGGATCATTTTTTTCCCTATATTGTATAATTTTAGTGTTATTAGTTTTAGCGTATGATTGTGAATCTACTTTTTACTAGATTGTGGTGCTTTGGAGTATAATCAGGTAAAGCCTTGGCTTTAGAATGAGCATGATTGTCACGCCCCGAGAGGGTACCCTAAACTTGACTGACACTCAGAAACTATTGCTAGTTTCCAAGTGAAGTACTTGGCCTCATTACATCCATTCATTCAATATATATATATATAGATATAGATATAGATAACTCAGAAAACTTAGCGGAAGACTAAAGATAAGAGTGGGCAATCTAAATCTCAAAATAATATAAATAAAATAGGCTAGTCTGAAAGAAGCTAACTCAGCAAGTCTCAACAGCAATACTCAACTCTAGTCTATGAAGCCTCTATCACTATCAAGTAGTGCCAACGACAGACCCATAGCTACCTCAAATTAAAATAAAGTTTAACTTTAATAAGCAAGATGAGAATAAATGCAATGATCCTCCGAAGTAAAGGAGGCTCACCAACTCAGCTGAAATGCTCAGATTCTCAACGGTGCACCTGATGACGATCTTTAGTACCTGCCTCTGCATCATAAAATGATACAGTCCAAAAGGGGACATTAGCTGAATGAAATAGAAATAGGTAGAATGATATAGAAACAACATCAACTCAAAATAATACTCAATTAGAATGTCAAATGTCTATCTAAAGAAAGAATAAAGAGTAGACAAGTGACCCATCAATCAATCAAACATTATCAATCAACTCAACTCAACTCAACTCGACTCAGAGTACTCAAAGTGAAAACGTTCTGGGAGTTTTTCTTATCCAACAACAATCACTTATGAACCAGTGATTGTACAACAATCCCGCTGATGTCATCACAAGCATTTTGTACTTGTCTGGTAAGGAACACATATGATCCACAAGGGATCTAATCTCTACAGTCCTCTATTGTTTTAGGGACTTTTTCTCAAGGAGGGACCATGTGATGTAATGGTTCAATTCTCATCTTATGCTTGGCAACGTAGTTAATATGTGTGAGTGAGACTCACTCTTACCCATTTCGGTGCTCGATACTCCTCCCAAAACTCAATGCACATAAGACTCTTCCTCATCTCAATTTAGCCTCATGGAGGCACTCCTCAACTCAATCAGTCTCATGGAAATTCTCTTCAACTCATTAACTCAACTCGTAAGTCCTATATTATTTTTAGGGACTTTAACTCATGTCAATTAACTCAATTCTCATCAAGAACTCAAGGACTTATATCATCATTTCAGAAGAAGTCATTTAGACAGTAACTCAAGAATTTAATTATGAAGACTCATAGGATCATCAAGCTCAAGTAACTCAACCTCATACTCACATCAAAATTATCGTCAGCATACTCAATTCAAGGCTCTAGACTCCATCTCTAGGTTCATTCATGCATGCTTTCACAAATCAACATATAGAGTTTACACAATATCTCATGAAAAGTATTTAATTAAAGAAAACAAGTTTATGATGATCATCAGCATATGAAAATACATGTAATAGATATACTTTTCAAGAAAATAATTAATAAAGTATTCAAGAAAACATGTATGGGCCCATGAACTCTCAACTCCTCTACTTTTCAAGAAAATAATCAAGAAAATATTTTGTGAAACATATATGTGGACTCACGGACTCTCAACTCCACTATTACCATCTATGGGGCACATGAAAGAATAATCTCATGTTTTAGTTTAGCCTTACATACCTGGTGTGAAGCTTTTGACAATGAATCCCAAAAACTTCTCCTCGAATCCTCAATTTCTCGCTCCTCTTCTCTTCTCTTTAGCCCTAGTCTTTTCAAGAACTTAGAAAGGACTTAAAATAGAATTTAAAACCCTTTTACGCTCAAAAAGACCCATTTAGATCATGATTTGAGTTTAGGAGGGGTCGGAAAAAGTCTAGAATGCTCCTCAAGAAATTAAGAAAAAAAGTTTCTCCTCGAAATACATCGCAGACCCTATTTATTTTGGGTGTTTTTCGTTAAAAATTCTCCGAACGAGTTTTCTAATCCCGTAAAAAAATTTTGGAACAAAATTAAGTGTTGGTCCGCGGCAGGTACACGATGCGCACTTGTCTCGTGCACCTGCCGCAAACCCTCACTGGTTTTCGTTTTTGCATCAAAAATTTATCTTTTGATCTAGTTGCTCTTAAAATCAACCGAGACCACTTTTCTACACAATTTTTCATGCTGATTGCATATCCGGCCTCAAATTTGCCATCGAAGCATGGGAAGATGTGTTATACGCACATCTGTCCCCTAAAGAATTTTTGGTAATTTTATCGGACGTTTCAGTGACTTTTGGATAAGGAAAGAACCTCGTACCTTCCTATTTATATGATTGGAGTGTATTGGGGTATTGGTTAGGGTGTGATTTAAATGAAAGTAATCTACGATTAAGATAGGGAAAAACAAAACTTTATGAAATGATGAGTTAAATGTGAACTTCGAATATGAAAAATTATATAAGTGATGTGAATCGATTATTGACTTATATTGATGTAACTATTGAGTTATATTGCGTGACATTGTGTGTTTCATTTTTCATTCACTCATTGTTTGTGTATGTGCTTATCTGCATTAGATTATATGAATGGAATAAGCGAGAGGTATTGATATTTAGGACTGAGGTTTCTACCGATCATGGTTATTATTAGAGATATTGACATATGGGAACAAGGTTTCTATTGATCGTGAATTTTGTCGATGTCTCTTTTGGATTGAAGTCTTTTTCAGCGAATATGAGCGTGTATGATTTTTGGCCAAGGTATCTTCTGATAATTTATTATTGTCGAGGTCTTTTTCGGCGATAGATGTCTTTTTCTGTGGATACATGATCTATGTGAGACCCTCATGAGTTCCGGCCTGAGTTGATTAGGGGATATCTATCATAGGACAAACACGTGTCATGATTATCTGATATTGCATTGCATCATATTGCACTTCATTCTTTGTTTAATTGTAAGTGATCTCAATCTCTTAAGTTATTTTTCGATATATAAATTCTAGGCAGTTGCTTTTTGTTGACTATGACTCCAAGAAATTTTGGTGTTGCATAAACTATATAAGTGTGTGTATATATGTGTGTGTGTGTGTATATATATGTATGCATATGTTGTGTATGCTGGCTTTTCTGCAAAGTTATAGTTTCAGAGGTATGTGGTTGGGATGGTAAGAGTAGTTTCTTTCTTTATTGTTTTACTTAGATTTAGAATTCATTTGTTGGGTACCATATTGTTGAGTACTCATCCTTGCATCTACACTTGTGTAGTTATTGAATTCGATACCTCATAATCTAGTACTCTCACTATTGGACTGAGCTTCTGGACTCTTGAGAGGTAGTAACTTATTTTTCGGTGGACAGTCAAGGCCCCTTTATCTTGTGCTTTGTTCTTTTTGAGGACTAAGACATTTAGACTTGTACTATTTTTCTTTCATTTCTGTTATAGTAGTGCCTTGTACACGTAACACCAGTCTTGGGTCAACTTTTAGTTTTGAATTTTCTTCTTTAATGCCTAACCTTCCATATCTAGACTATAATTTCGCTTTATTTTTCGCATCATTTCGTTATGTTCTTGTTTAGGCTGACCTGCTTCGGTGAGCTAAAGGCAAGTGTCATCACACTCGATTTCGTGTCGTGGCATGCGAGTAATACTCTTTTTAAAACATCCTTATCGTTAACATTTTTTTTTTTAAAAAAGGTCATTTTTTTAAAAAAAAAACGCCAACATCAATTTATTATACTAAATATTTATATCGCGAATATAAATTAATCAGAAAAATAAACATAATCACAAAGATAACAATAAATTGACTGATTGCTGAATTTGAATTACTGAAGGAAAATGACAGAATGACAAAACGTTTATTAATGTAAGTTCTTTCATTGAATCTCAAACATAAAGATTTTTTAAAAAGAAGCACCACTATTATTAACGGATATTATTTTTAAAAAAAGAATGCCAACATTATTAATGATTCTTTTTTTGTAGAAAACACCAACATCGATTCATTTCAGTAAATTTTTATAGCTCGAATATAAATAATTATTAGAACAACAAACATAGTGTGAAGTCAAAAAAGACAAAGTTATAAAAGATATATTGATTGATTGTTTCTATAACTGAATTACTAAAGAATATGGCAAATGACAAAACGTTTATCACGCCCTGGGAGGGTATCCTAGACGTAATCGACACTCAAAGACTATTGCTAGTCCCCAAACGAAGCACTTGGCCTCATCACATTCATTCATACACTCTAATAATTAGCGGAAGACATAAGGAAGTAAAGGAACATATAACCATCTAGTCTTAAAAATAATATTATAAATAAAAGGCTAGGAGAAAGAAACTAGCTCAACAAGTCTTAACATCAACATTCGACTCATGTCTATGAAGCCTGTATAACTGTTAGGTGGTACTAATGGCTACGTCAATTAAAATAAAGCTAATAAGTGTTTAACTCTAAAGCAAGATGAAATAAATATAATGAATCCTCCGAAGTAAGATAGGGCTCACCAATCAGGTGAACGTCTCAAATCCTCAACGATGCGTTTGTTAACGATCTCCAAATCTTGTATCTACATCATGAAATAATACAGCGTCAGAGTGGCGTCAGTATGTGAAATGTACGATATGTCAAATAGCTGAATGAAATCGAAATAGATATAATAATATGGAAACAACAATCGACTCGACATAATAATAATCATGTCAAATGTCTGTCTAAAGCAAGAATAAAGAGTAGACAAGTGACCCATCAACCAATCAACTCATCAATCAAATCAGACTCATCTCAGAGGAACTCATCTCATAGGAACTCAATTCAACTCATCTCATCACATCTTATCTCACCTCATCTCATCTCGACTCAGATTACTCCGTTTGGGAACTTTCTGAGAGTTTCTCTTATCTGACAACAATCACATATAAGTCAGTGACTATACAACAATCATGTTGATGTTGCCATAACCGTACTGTACTTGCCAGGTAGAGAACGAATCAAAATCATAAGGACAAGTCCGAATAGAGACAACAAATCTATATGCCCTTTATTGATTTCAGGGACTTTTAATCAGAGGGAACCTCAACATAATATGATGTGATGGTCCTAATCCTCACCTACGCTCGACTACGTAGTTTGACGAGTACGAGTTGGTTTGACTCTTACTCTTTTGGTGCTCGATACTCTTCCCATGACTCAATGCTCATAAAACAATCCATCCAATCATCTCATTCAGCCTCACGGAGGCACAATCTTTCAATCAGTCTCATAAAGACTCTAATCATCTAATTAATCAATATCTCAATCAATAGCTCAAGGCTTAGAACAATCATTAGGAACAATTGAATAGACAAATCATTAGAGTTCATTTATGGGTACTCAAGGGGCTATCAAGTTCTATCAACTCACCATCATTCTCACATCACAATCACAATCGACTCTCCCAATCAAGGCTCTACACTCAATCCCTATCTTCTTTTATGCATGTTTTTAAAAGTTAATGCATAGGATATATGCAATATCTCATGAAAATATTCAATTCAAGAAAGCAAGTTTACGATGATCATCAACATATGAAAATACATGTAAGAAATATAATTTTTCAAGAAAATAATCAAGATTCATGCATGTAGACTCAATACCCTTCAACTCTTTTCTAAGACCATCTATGGGGCACATGAGAGAATAATCTCATGCTTTTAGTTAGCCTTACATACCTGAAAAGATGATATTACCATCAAATTTTGATGAATACTCACTTTCTTGGAGAAAATCCTCAATTTTAGTAGTTCTTTTAAAGTGAAAGGCATACCTGAAAAGTTGATATTACCATCAAAATTTGATGAATACTAGCTTTCTCGGAGAAACAAAATCCTCTATCTTGTTAGTTCTTTTAAAGTGAAAGAACTTGGAAAGACATTGTGTGGAGAGCTTCTCTTTGATTCTTGAATTCTTGATTTAGAATCTTTAGAGTTCTTGATGAAGAACCCTAATTCTTGAAGAAGAATCAATAAATCCTTTCTTGGAATTCTTGAATTCGTTTTCTTGAAACCCTAGGTTATGATTTAAGATTCCATTAGAGATTCATAAATAAATAAAGAAATTCGGGTTAGGTAGATTGAAATTTATGAAGAATAACTTACCTTGAGAATGAATCTTGAAAGTTAATCCTAACTTGATGACTTTCTTGATGATTCTTGAGTGTTTATGTTTAGGAGTGAATGAGAGGGTTTTTTATTATGAAAACTGATGTTTTATGTGTTTTGGCACTTTAAATAAATCCCCAATGATTTTAGGATAAAAGTACCCTCAAAATAAAAATAAAAATACCATTTATCTCATCCAAAAAGGGTCTACATTGGGTCCGTGACGCGGAACTGTCGCGGATCTTCGGATAACTCTATAGGTCCTTAGTAAAATGGTCATAACTTTCTATTTAGAAATCAAATTAAGGTGAAATTGAATGTATTAGAAAGGTAATTCAAATATCTTCGATTTGATATATTATAGGTCACCTAAATCATTATACGTTAGGAGATATTGTCATTTGAAGTTGACCCTTTTATCAACTCATACGGAAACTTAGTTGGTAAAAATTCTTTGGACTTGGCTTGATGTAAAAGATCTCTTATATTCTTTTATTAAACTTAGAAGGGGTTGGAAATTGACCGGAATACCCCTCAAATTAAAATTTAAAAAGACACAAGGCATGTCCACATTCCAAGCGCGTCGCGCCTTGGGCGCGCACAACCACTGTTTTTATCTTGGATTGAAAAATTATTTTTCTATCCGATGGCTCTAAAATTTGAATGAGACCATTTTCTCACTCAATTTTCCATGCTGAATGCATATTCGGTCTCAAATTCGCAAATGGAGCATAGAAAGACGTATTACGCGCACATCTCTATTCTAGGGGTATTTTGATAATTTTACATCGGTAGCGACTCTTACCACTACAACCTAGGCACTCAGACCTTAGAGCCGATCTGTCAGTCTACCGTTACCACAAACCTCTACTTTGAAGTAAAGCAACTTCGTTCATTCCCGAGTCGATAGTTGCCAGAGGATGGAACCTAGTAATGGCTTATACAAATGGAAATTAACCATACATGTCCTCCGATTATATCTTCTAAATCGTCCACACTAAAAATTCACCCTTCCCCTCCAAAAAGTGATTTTAGTAAATAACTAAATATAATATTCGGGCTAAGGATCAAGTTGGTAATTTTTCTTACATCTCGGGCTTTATGATCGGAGAAAGAGAAGGGGCATGGTTGGTGTGTCACTGGGTCAGTAGGGGAACTCGTAGGAAAGGGGGACGACCCGCCGAATTCACATCAGAAATCACCAACATGAACACAATCGAAATCTTGAATTGCGGCGTTACAATGTCTATTGTTATAAAATGTCTCATTGAACCTTAAAAGTAACAATACTTCAAAAAAATGTATTTCTATTATTAATGATTTTTAAAAAATAAAAATCAATATCACTAACGATTTTTATAAATACCAATATTTGTTTATGATGGTAAATTTTTATAGCGTGATTATAGATTAACGAACATAGTGTTGAAATTAAAAAAAAAAAAAAAGAAAAAATATGAAAAACAAGTTCATTGATTGTTAGTAAAATTGAATGACTAAAGAATATGACAGAATAACAAAACCTTTATTGACATAACGTATCTCATTGAATCTTGAACGCAACGGTATTTTAAAAGAAGTGCCTCTATTGTTAACGATTTTTCAAATTAAGCACCAATATTACTAGCACTTTTATTGAAAAAAAACACTAACATCAATTTATTACAGTAATTTTTTATAGCATGAATATAGATTAATTAGAACAACAAACATAGTCATAGGTAAAAAAAGAAATTTATAAAACATATATTGATTGATTGTTACCATAGTTGAATTACTAAAGAATATGACAAATGACAAAACGTTTATTACCATAAAATATCTCATTGAACCTTAACGTAACAACAATAACATACCAGAAAGCGTACTCGAAAACTCCCTCGGAAAACTCTTTCGTTCTTTCCCAGGAGAGGTGTAGACATCAAAATTTTGTAGGACTCTACAAGATAAGTCTTATTTCAGTCAGGGTTTTTTGGAGGCTACTCAACCCTAAACCCTAATTATGCCTATATAAAGGGTATTAAATTCGCTTGAAAACACATCTCAAATATACCATAGAGAGATCAAAATATATCATTCTACGTTCAAGAAATACGCCACTAACGGCCCTCGAATCATGGAGAAATCTTATAAGAGAAGAATCAAGTACTCACATTGTTATCAACAAAATTTCTGTTTCTTCAATATTTTATTTGTGATTGCAATTTATCTTTCTATCACTTTTAAAATTTGTTGCAAACATACTAGCACTCCTAGTGGGACCAAATCTGCTCTTCATCTCTTCTCTCATAAATCAAATATGCAAATCTGAAGCTACAAAATCGCAAGTACTTCAAGCCTCGTCTTAGAGTTTCACCAAGTCTTTTCATCAAGTCTACACTCCGACAAGCCTTGAAGCAGGGGGCATTTGTACACATCAAAATTTTTGTAGGACTCTACAAGTTGAGTCCTATTTCAGTCAGGGTTTCTTGGAGGCTACTCAACCCTAAACCCTAATTCATGCCTATAAAAAAGGTATTAAATTAGCTTGAAAAAACATATCAAATATGCCATAGAGAGATCAAAATATATCATCTTATGTTTGAGAAATATGCAACTAACGACCCTTGAATCTGCTTGAAAAGACATCTCAATATATACCCTAAAGAGATCAAGATCTAAAATATCCCATAAATCTTGGGGATATTTATCAAGAGATCAAAATATGGGTCAAGGAGGTCAAAATTATCCTACATTCGAGAAATACACCACTAACGGCCCTCGAATCACAGAAAAATCTTATGAGGGAGAAATCTTAAGAGAGAAGAATCAAGGGAGATCCAGATTTGTACCCACATTGATTATGAATAAAATTCTATTTTTTTCATATTTTATTTGTGATTGTAATTTATTTTACATCACTTTAAAATTTATTGCAAACAAACTGCCACGCCCAGTGGGATCAAATCTGTCCTTCATTCCTTCCCTCATAATTTGCATGCAAATCTGAAGCCAACGATGGTGGGGAAAAAAGTACTTCAAATGTCGTCTTTGAGTTTCATCATGTCTACACTCCAACAAGCCTTGAAGCAAGGGCATTTGTAGTCATCGAAATTTTGTAGGACTCTATAAGATGAGTCCTATTTCAGTTAGGTTTCTTGGAGGCAACTCAACCATAAACCCTAATTCATGCCTATATAAATGGTACTATATTCCCTTGAAAAGACATCTCAATATATACCCTAAAGAGATCAAGATCTTAAATATCTCATAAATCCTGGGGATATTTATCAAGAGATCAAAATATGGGTCAAGGAGGTCAAAATCATCCTACATTCAAGAAATACGCCACTAACGGCGCTCGAATCATGGAGAAATCTTATGAGGGAGAAATCTTATAAGAAAAGAATCAAGGGAGATCCAGATTTGTACCCACATTGTTATCGATAAAATTTTTGTTTCTTCAATATTTTATTTGTGATTGCAATTTATCTTTCTATCACTTTTAAAATTTGTTGCAAACAAATTGGCACGCCCAGTGGGACCAAATCTGCCTTTCATCTCTTCTCTCATAAATCAAATCTGCAAATCTGAAGCTAGCAAAGGTGAACGACAGAGTATTTCAAGTCTCGTCTTGGAGTTTTATCAAGTCTACACTCTTACAAGCCTTGAAGCAGGGGGTATTTGTAGACATTGATATTTTGTAGGACTCTACAAGATGAGTCCTATTTTAGTTAGGGTTTCTTGGAGGCTACTCTACCTTAAACCCTAATTCATGTCTGTATAAAGGGTATTATATTCGCTTTAAAAGACATCTTAAATATCCCATAGAGAGATCAAAATATATCATCCTACACTTGGAGAAATATGCCACTAATGGCCCTCAAATCATGGAGAAATCTTATGAGAGAAGAATTAAGTACTCACATTGTTATCAATAAAATTTTTGTTTCTTTAATATTTTATTTGTGATTGCAATTTATCTTTCTATCACTTTAAAAATATGTTGTAAACAAGAGGAAGAAGAGAGAATCAAAAAATCTCAACGACGAGGACAAATCTGGTGAAAAAACCAATAGATCTGAAACCCTATTGTTACGTTCCATTTAGAATTAGGAATACGCGTAATTTTACATATCTCTATTGGGACCCTATTCACCTCTTTGAGTGAATCGAGAAATAGGTTTGATTGTCCATCTTTTGATATATATCAGGCATTGCATTCTCTGGATAATATAGACACACGATACTCAAAATCTCGTGGTAAAGAGCGTGGAGGTTCGAGTCCTCTTCAAGGCAAAATATTGAGAATGTTCATTCAATGAGCATTCTCAATCGATATATCAATACCGATTTGATCCGAGCTCTTGGATTCGGCAGCGAATCGTGAAAAAGAATTGGATTTCCTAATCGTAGTAAAAAAAAAATCGTAGCAAGAAAAGGAAAGTCTCAAGGAAATCAAATATTTCGCCGGAAAAAAATAGTTGCCAAAAAAGGACAGTCGCAGAAAATCAAACTTCCACAGCGCCGGCGAACCATAGCGAAGTCGGCGACGACGAGAAAGAGGGGCTCTGATGTCTGGAAACAAACGCGAAAACTAAGGGTGGAAGAGAAAGTAGAAAGAGAAAATAAGTCTCCAGAAATAATATTATTAACGATTTTTTAAAAAAACAAGAAATAATATTAGTAATAGTTTTTTTTTTTTAAATACCAATATTAGTTCATCATGGTAATTTTTTATAGCGCGATTATAGATTAATCATAACAACGAATATAGTGAAAAAATAAAAAAAGAAAAATTGAAAAACAAGTTCACTGATTTTTTAGTAAAATTGAATTGCTAAAGAATATGACAGAATGAAAAAATGTTAACTAACATAACGCGTCTCGTTGAACCTTGAATATAACGATTTTTTAAAAAAGAAGCGCCATTATTGTTAACGATTTTTCAAACTAAGCACCAATGTTATTAGCACTTCTATAACAAAAAATACTAAGAACGATTTATTACAGTAAATTTTTATAACGAGAATATAGATTAATCAGGACGTCGAATGTAGACTGAAATCCTTAAAAGGAAAGAATCGAGACAGTGGGCCGATAAGCGCGCCACATCACTAGTCAAAACCAGCTAGGATAAAGATATCGAAGAACACTTGTTTTGGTAATTGGACTTAACCCTCATTGTTCACCCTAGCAACAGCCGTATATATATTTCCTTTTCCTTTTTCCTTTTTCATTTACTGTTGGAAGGTTGAGAAAAGACAATTGTAAGTTGTAATAAAAGTTCTTTTTAATGTTGTTTCCTTTGTGAATTTAATTTGATATACATTTGTTTATGTTTATTGAAGGGAATCGATCGAGACGTGGAACAAGTTAAACAATTTGCATTGACTAGCGTGCGTTACTCTCTGGTAAGTCAGCTCTTAATCTGCTAAGCGCCATTTTCATTTGAATTTTATTTAATTGAATTATTTGTTGTAAAACTTCCATTAATTTATTCATTAATTATTCAACTTCATTCTGGGTAACCTTTCGTGGGGATCCCAAAATGAGCATATGGAGTTATGGACTCTTCTGGAACTGTGTGTATATGTGTGTGTGGATTTTCAATAGGTCCACACAGAATCTTGAAGTTTTTGTATTTACTTTACATAGAAAAATAATATTCTAAAGTCTCTTTTCAACTTTTAGGAGTTTATAATAATTTTTAGAAAAGGTTATGCACTTTTTGTGTATCTGTAGAGTCAACAGAGTCTTTTTCTCCTCCTGTTTTTGTTGGTTTCTTGCAGTTTTATTTTGTAAGGTATTGAAAAGTCCACTTTTTATTTTTTTCTTTATCATTACATTTTCTTATATATATATACTGGTTTACTTAGCCCCATTTATATAACCTTTCGTTTTCCTCTTTTATGGTAGTGATCCCACTGTTTTTACAATGACAGCTATAAGCAGTCAAAACTCAAAACCCATATCTCTTTGATTGAATGAAATACTCGTAGGGTTTCCTTTTTATTATTTAGGCCAACCCATTTATCTCTCTCATTTGCTCAAAGAAGTAGCATTAGAGGGGAAGGTGCAATAAGGGTTCTTGGTTGTCTTGTACCAACCCCTTTTGCTTCTTCTTTAATTTTGTGGGTTTGGGTTGTTGAGTTTTATGTTCATCACCAAAATCTTGGACTAAAATACTTTGTCTGGGGTGTATAAATATGAAAAGTTTCTATAAGTGTTGATGGGAAAGTTGAGATCTTGATAGTGATTGACAAGAGAGTTCTGAGTCTTTTCCATATCAAAGTTTGGATTTTTTTTTGTTTTTGGTAAAAAGAGAGGAAGGGGGTTGTTCAGTTTTGATGAGTTTTGGAGGTTTCATTGGGAGTAGTAGTGGAGGAAAAGGCAGTGACGGTGGTAGTTCTGGGGTTTCAAGATTGGTGGCTGATAGTTCGTACGAAGCCATGCCTACTGCTACTATTGCTCAGTCACAACTTATCACATCATCTTTACCCCATTCAATGTTTAACTCTTCCCCGTTATCTCTTGCGCTTGTAGGCCTCCTCTAAAAGTTTTTTTTTTCTTTTTTGTTGTGGGTGTGTTTTTATTGCTTGGGATGAATAGTGTATTTGGGTTAATTTGCAGAAACCAAAGATGGAAGGTGCTGGTGACGTGAATTTCGATGCTGTTGCGATGGGAAGGACCTCCAGAGACGATGACTATGAGAGCAGGTCTGGCAGTGAGAATTTAGACGGGATTGGATCAGGCGATGAAATGGAAAATCAAATTGGTAGCTCATCCAGATCAAAAAACTAGAAATATCATAGGCATACCCCATACCAGATTCAAGAACTTGAAGCGTATGTATTATACCATTTCATATTGTTCTTTTCATACTTTGTTTGGATTGTTTCTGAAATTTTTTATCTGACAGTTCTTTTAAGGAGAATCCACACCCTGATGAGAAAGCAAGACTTGAACTTGGTAAGAGACTATCACTGGAAAGCAGGCAGGTAAAATTTTGGTTCCAAAATAGGAGAACACAGATGAAGGTAAATGTCACCACATTGACACTATTTTGTTAAATTTATTATACCTTATGCAAGATTTTGTCACATAGAATGTATAAGTGAACCTACATTGTTTCAGACCCAGATGGAACGGCATGAGAATTCGATGCTGAAACAAGAAAACGATAAGCTCCGTATTGAAAACATAGCGATGAAGGAAGCTATGAGGAACCCAGCTTGCCCACATTGTGGTGGTCCAGCGATTCTCGGGGAGATACATATTGAGGAGCACCATCTAAAGATAGAGAATGCCCGCCTAAGAGACGAATATAATAGGATATGCGCTGTGGCCAATAAATTCTTGGGAAGGCCTTTGGAAACTTTCCATGCTCCTGCTCCAATGCCAGCTGGGATGGCTAATTCTGCTCTGGAGCTTGCTGTGGGAAGAAATGGCTTTGGTGCTATGAGCTCTGTTGACACTGCATTGCCAATGGGACTTAATTTTGGCAATGGTATCTCAATTTCCCCTAGGCCCACCCCCAACATGGCTGGTGTAGATGTATCCTATGATAAGAACATGTTAATAGAGCTTGCTTTTGTTTCCATGGCTGAGCTGATTAAGCTGGCCGATATTGGTGGTCCTCTGTGGCTTAGAAACTTTGATGGAAGTGCAGAAGAATTGAACCTTGAGGAGTATGCTAGGTCTTTCCCTCCATGTATTGGCATGAAACCCGCCCACTTCACAGCTGAAGCAACAAAGGCAGCTGGTACAGTGATGATCAACAGTCTGGCCTTGGTGGAGAGTCTGATGGACACAGTAGGTTCCTTCATCTTGAAACGTTTAGTTTACATTTTGATTCCTTTGAACCATTGCTACTGTTTTTACAATGACAGCTATAAGCAGTCAAAACTCAAAACCCATATCTCTTTGATTGAATGAAATACTCGTAGGGTTTCCTTTTTATTATTTAGGCCAACCCATTTATCTCTCTCATTTGCTCAACTTTTTTATTTAAGGGGTGTTGCATTAATGGCCTGCATGTTCTTTTGATTAAAATAACTTTTAACATTCAAGTAGAGGAAAAAAAACATATTGTTGCTTTCCAACATGTAAGTTCTACTAATGCAGAGTCGATGGATGGATATATTCTCAAGTATTGTTGGCAGAAGCTCTACAATGAATGTGATCTCTAACAGCTCAGGTGGAAGCAAGGATGGCAATTTGCTCTTGGTATGTTATTGTTATTTTTGTGGGAGTCATCCATCCTAAGTTTCTTTTCTTGCCTGTCCTGCGATGGAGGTCTGAAAATATTGATTTGCAGATCCAAGCTGAGTTCCAAGTTCCGTCTGCTTTAGTTCCTGTCCGTCAAGTAAAGTTTCTACGCTTCTGCAAGCAACACGCTGAAGGTGTCTGGGTAGTGGTGGATGTATCTATTGATGCTATCCAAGAAGGTTCACAACCGCGTGAAGCTGGAAACTGCAGGAGACTCCCTTCTGGATGTATTGTGCAAGACTTGCCCAATGGGTACTCCAAGGTAACTGTTCATTTAGTATTCCATGCAGTGCTCCGTAAGTTGCTGAAATTAACCAGCTAAATTGTTTTATTTTTTCTTGTTGGTTTGTGTATTTCTTTGTTCTTAATGAAGGTTTATCTTGTCACTTTGCTTACATAGTTTTTTTTTCTTTAATGCACTTCTTATTATCTGGTTCTGGAGTGTTGATTCTCTTGACCTTTGCTTCTGAAATATATTTTATCCTTGGCATTTTTTGGAACTGCTGTCAGTAAAATAATTTGACAGTTGTAGCCTAAGAATCTGAACCTTCTATTGTTATTTTATTCTGTAGATGCTTCTGTATGTTTATTTATGTTATCATCATATTCAAGGCTAGATTTTTTCATATTTGTTTGCTTAGGCTTCTGCCAGATTAGAAATTTGGTTAATCGAGGATGTCAACCTTACAGTATTGCAAGATGCCTCAACTCCTTTTTCTGTATCTTGAACTTATAAATTTATGATCATTGTGTAAAGGCACAGCCTCGGTAGTTTCATCTTAACTGTACAAGCAAATATAGTGAGACCCCGGGGGGTGGGGGGAGGGACACGTGCTTGTGAATCTATGCTTGTATCATGGTGTGGTGTTTACTTGGTACCACTTGTGTTATTTGACCTCAATATAGATTTCTATTGTACCCTTCCAAAATGTACGCAGACCTTACCAGTATCTCGTAGAGGTAGAGAGACTGTTTTCGGGGAATCCTCGTCTCAAAAGCCCATAAGCAGAATAAACTAGATACAGAAAAAAGGAAAGGAAAAAAAAACAAGGAAGAACGACTAATAAAGAAAGCAATGATAGAAAGTAAAATCACAACTTTTCACATTTTGCACCGAGTTTCAAACCATGTTCCACTGTCCTCTGGGAATTCTTGATTACTGAAAAAACACTCACATTTTGAACTCATTTATGCTCTCTTTTGCATCCTATTTTCTTGAGTGATTATAAACAAGTAACTATAATCATTTCCTTGCATCCTACGTCTTTTTATTCTGGAATTCCAACTTTATGCCAACTAAAGCTACTAGTTACACAAGATTGATCTATGCTCTTTGGAAGTATATAAATCCTTTAATTGTGTTGAGTTGCTAGTTAAGTTACTACTGACAGACCAATTGATGTCAAAGCTTTCTTAATCTACTCAATTTCAACTGCTAGTAAAATCTTGACTGAAAATTTCAGGTTATTTGGATTGAGCACACGGAATATGATGAGAGTACCATCCACAATTACTGCCGCCCTTACATCAGGTCTGGCCTGGGCTTTGGTGCCCAGCGGTGGATTGCCACCCTACAAAGGCAATGCGAGTTCTTGGCAGTCATCATGTCTTCTGCTGTGCCCAGTGGTGATAATTCAGGTACCACATCACATTGTTCATTTAACCCTCTCGAACTTTGAAATGATAATGGATGCTTATTGAGTTCCACTATTGGCAGTTGTTAGTCCCAATGGTCGGAGAAGTATTGCAATGCTGGCTCGACGCGTAACTCGCAACTTTTGCAGTGGGGTTTGTTCAACCTATTACAAGTGGGAACCAATCCAATCAGGGTCTGCAGAGGAGAGTAAGTTGATTATGAGGAAGGCTATTGGTGAACCTGGTGACCCTCATGGTATGGTGTTGAGTGCCTCCAGGACCCTCTGGCTGCCGGTGACACATAAGCGTTTGTTTGACTTCCTTCGAAATGAACAAACAAGAAGTCAATGGGATGTGTTGTCCCATGGTGGTTCCATGCACCCAATAGTCCACATTGCCAAGGGTCAGGATCTTGGCAACAGCATCTCTCTGTTCCGCACTAATGTGAGTGAAACTGGCGTGACTTTTAGAAATGTGGCATAAAACTACACCACTTAGTACATACTTACTGCTAAACATTGAATTCTGAATAAGTGTTTTGGCTCGACTTGCAGGTGACTGATGGCGATGGCAATCAAAATAGTCTCTTGACCTTGCAGGAGTCGTGCACGGATGTATCCGGTTCCATTATAGCATATACATCCCTTGATACTGGAGATATGAATGTTGTGATGAATGGTGGAGACTCTTCCTGCGTGGCGTTCCTTCCATCAGGACTTGCTATTGTTCCAGATTGTTACGAGAACTCGAACAGTGAAAGTGAGGGTAGGAGTAATGGGTCTCTGTTGACGGTTGCATTCCAAATTTTAGTGAACAGCCTGCCTTCAGGAAATCTGACGATGGATTCGGTGAACACTGTGAACACCCTCATCAACCGTACAGTGCAAAATATCAAGATTGCATTCCAGTGCAATTAATGTCGAAATATTTTGGTTTGTGGTTTATGATGCATGTTTCATTGAGTGACAATAAGTATACAAGTTGAGTTTTGATAGAAAGAAGTCGGGTTTGAGTCAATGAACGAACCGAGTTGGTTCGCTAATATTTGATATGGTTTATTTCACTTGTTTGATGATGAAGCGGTGTGGTTCGTGTATTGACTTTTGTGGCCCTTTACATTATTCTTGTGTGCTCTTTTCTTTTCTTGTTGATACTCTACAGCTTGTTTTGTCCATGTCTCAGTGTTTTGGTTGCTTTAATATATTTGCTATTGAGTATGTTGTTGTTCCATAGTCTCCTCATTTTCTTGATTTGGCTTGCTCTTTCTCTCTCTTCTTCCATACAAGAAGAAAAAAAGAAAAAGTAGTATATTGTTTGTACTTTGTATATCAATTATCAAAAAAGTTAGTCTATCATCCATTACCAAATGGTCCAACTGGAAAATAGTCTCCTTTTTGTGACCATCATCAAAAGAGAATATGGAACATGACATGTGATGACTCAATTTTTGTACAATGACATGATTCTATCTTATTTTTTACGAAAGGATAACACGTGACTTCCCCCTCTCCTTGACTGCATGAGCTTCTACGCATGGACATGTCTAGCCTATTCGACTCATTCTAAACATTATTTTTTGATAGAAATGAATAGCTACTTACACTTGATTATTTGTTAATATTAGTCCAATTTATGCTTCAACTAGGACTAGGAGCAATTACTTTTTCAATTTCTAACCAATACCTTCCACTATTAACTCAACGATATAAAGTGGCGGCCCACAAACACCTTTATACTGTCCATGGAGTAGAATAATAAAATATGTATTCATCCATCCAGGATGTAGTTTTTACACATTATTTACATAATGTTTACTCTCTATGCATATTTGAAGGGACTTCATTTCTAACTAATTCTAAGATAGAGGTCGTTTGGTCGAGTACGTTTTTTTTTTTTTCCTTTTTGCAGGAAAACCTATAAAAATATGCCTATTATTTGGGTATCAATGATTTTGTAAAAGAATTGTTTCTTTTTTTTGGTCGGAATTGAATAGTACCAAATCGATTATTAGAATTCTTTTAATAAAATTGAAGGTTTCATGTACTAGAAAATACAGAATTAGTCATGGTATCTGTCTTTAATCCCTAGCTAATCAGTCACTAAAAGCTTCTAGTTTTTGTCGTCACTAATTTCTTATTTTCTGGTAGTATATAAATATACAATTATATCAAATTTAATTTTATAAAAGACAAAATTAAAAAGAGATCGAACCTTATTGTATTTATTTGTGTAAAATATATTTTCATACAATCCCTACTTTCATATTTATCTCATAAGTAATGTCAGTGAACTTGCACTCCAAGTACTATAGTACTATATGTAGGTAGCAGCATAGTTGTTTAATTTCCATTAGCAATAGTACTATTATTTCTTTATTTTCTTACTTTCTCAGACTTGTTCAATTTTACTAATATATGTTATTTCCTTTCCACCGATTTTCATATTGATTATTGTTGTTACTGGTCTTTGATGAAATTTTTTTGCCACTTGTTTGAGATAGTTTACTTGAGTTGGTGGTATATCAGAAATAATCTTTCTCTTATAAAGGTAACATTGCGCAACTTTAACTTTCTCCAAATTCCATTTATGAAATTTCACTTGATATGTTATTGAATTAAATATAAATAAGAAATAAGTATATAAAACATACCTAAACTATATCACTTTTTTGAGTTTCACACCTAAAGTATTAGAAGTTTGACAAATACACTCAAACTATCACTTATTAGTTTGAGAAACACACCTCAATGGTGTGTAATACACTCTCTCTTTTATTGGAGAAAGTGTTGCCACATGACATGCTATATTGGCAAAAATTAAATAAAAATATTAATATTAGTTAAAAGTAAAAGAATAAAGTATAAATATTCTTCCGAAAAAATATTATGTTTTAAAAAACAAAATTTAAAATATTTTTTTACCTACTCTATTGCCCCCACCCCTGCCCAACCACCCCCAACAATCTCCACCCTTTTTATTTTTTTATCTCTTTTATAAAATATTTTTTAAAAGTTCAAACTTCAGCTCCTACTCCACTCCTACCTTAAAAAATAGATTTTTTTTAAAAATAACTAAAATTTTATCCCACTTGCATCTAATCTTCTGCTCCTAATTAATTTTTATCTTTTTTATATTTTTTTATAGATATGTACATATATTTTTAGAAAAATATTTTTTTTCTACTTATTTATCTAGTATAACAGAAATAAAAATTTATTTAAAAAATCTTGCGACAAATAAAAAATAATTTTTTAAAAATAATAAAAAAATAAAAGTAGAGAATTAAGTGAGTAGTGTAGAATTATTTTTTCTAAATATTTATACTTATCTCTTTAAATAATGAAATATAAATGATTTGCCTTGAGCATGGAATGATAGAAATAGCTTCAAGTCAACACATAACTTAAACAATTGTAACATTTTGGTTAATTACCAACTGAATATTCCAACAATCTTGAGTAGCTAGCTCCAAGGTATTTTCTCTCATATGATTTTAATTCTCTTATTGGATACTAAATCTAAGTAGACACACTTCTTGAGCAACTGTGATCTTAATATTTTGTCTTAACTTTATTTTACACTACTATAAAATAGCTGGACAAATCTTATTTTTATCATCTTTCATTTCCTCTTAATTCATCACCTTTTATGTTGCTATAATGTCTAAAAATATTTTGCCAAAACCCCTGCAGAATGACATCTTTTTTTTTAACTTCTACTTGTGAATCTCGTATGACATAAAAAAAATTACAAAAATTAACCTAATCGTACTGATATTGAAAAAAATTGAGATGACGGGGTGATTTTGAAAAGTTTATGTTGACACCTAATTTTGGTCTAATTTGTTAAAATTTATATATTCATATTATTATTTTTAATTCTTGTTAAATCATTATTTTGTGGTAAATTACATGTTTTTGTTTATGTCATTTGTTATTAATCTTTATTTATTGTTATTATATTCATTTTATTCATTTTAACATAATGCAAAATTGTGAAAAATTCATAAATAGTCACTTAGTGAAACATAATATATTAAAATAGCTATATTTTCTATAATTGCATTTTATAGCTATTGTCATGAAAATTCAATCTGTATAAAATGTGTATGTATTGAATCATCATAAAAAATATATGAGCTGGCATTTAATGTTGACTGACTAATGATCAGCTGCAATTTAAGGAAACGTTTTATTTAGTAATGGAATTTCCTTCTAATCAGTTTTTCTTACTTATTATAATTTTATAAAGGAAAAATAATTAAATAAAACACCATAGTTGCCTGGTGTTGCGTTTGTTCGGCAAAAATTATTTCAAAATATTTTAGCATCGTTATACGAAAATTGGGTGAGTTGAATACATGTTCTATTTCGTTTTGATACGTTTGTTGAATATATTATACAAAATTATAATATACGAAATAATTCTCTTATGAAAGATTGTAGAAGATACCTTTGTAATTTTTTTGTTATTTTCTTTCTATTAGTCTGGAATTTTCTTAAAATTATGTAGTATCTTTATTGATCTATACATTAGGAACATGAACAGTTTTTTTTTTTTTTTTTTGTTCAAGAATCTGTTTTTAAAAGTTTGATATATTTTTTGTATAAACATTTTTAATTTTTGATTTTTTGGCTTGATTATTCAGTCTGCGTGTATGCATATAAACATATATAAATATAGGTTTTTTGTTATATTATATAATCATATTATATGTATAGATTACGAATGTTGGACATAATGTATATATTTAGTTGTGGCAACTATAGAGATTATTTTGGTTACGTATTGGTTGTCTAAATGCGGTAGTTATACGTGTGTGTTCCGCTGTATGTATAAAAAAATATTATAAATTATATGTATTGTAGTTTGATTTGTATATATTTTGGGTTGAGTAATGTGAGTGAATTTTTTTTTTATACACTGCTAAAGTGTATACATTGCTAATGTTATATGTTGTGTATAGTGATGGCTTCGATACCCCTTATGGTGATGCATTTTGGGTGTTGAGATGATGAAAATTGTTTACGTTGATTATATTTTGGATGGTGTTGTCTTTAGAGAGCATTCAACTTATCTGGAATTGTATACGCTGATTGCAAACCAAATTGGTGTTGATGTTACGAAGAAAATAATCAAAATTGAATACAAAGTCAACCCAGGAGATATGTCGATGGTGATACACAATAATATGGGTGTTAGGGTTTATGTTATGCTGAAAAAAAGCTAGTAATGATTTCAATAAGTATCCAATTTGTGCAAGCATTTTTGATACGAATGTGTGCGAGACTGATGTTGGTGAAAGTTCTTCGGAGCGATCATTTTCATTGCTAGGCACAAATTCAATAATTGAATTGGATGATTTTGAAAATCGTGAGTTGTCTGTCGATGAGTTAGTAGAGTCTTTACATGCTTTTGGTCCTGAGGACTTAAATGGTGTCATATATGATTCATCACATAAGAACGTAGAGGTAGACCAGGTGTATATTAATAGGGATACGTTGAAGGCTGTTATGGCTTAGTATGCAATTGCGGAAAAGTTCCAGTTCGAGGCTGAGAGGTCGAATGCAATAAGGTATGTATAAATTTTACTTATATAGTTTGAGCTGCCGTTATTTTTTTTTTTTATGTTTTTCATATTTTTGCTTTTCGGTGTAAAACTAAATTTCAATGGATTCATTTTGGGTGCTGGCAGTTGGTTGTATGAAGTGTTGGGTTGAAAAACAGTTCAAGTTATGTTGTTTTTTTTTTTGTGTATGAGTGCAGTTATACAATTATGCGTAAATTTGAAGAATGCGAATGATTGATAAAAGTTTCCGTAATTAATAAATTTGAAATGTTTCGAATTAGAACATTCAACATGGATCATACGTGTCCATTGAAAGATCGCATATACTTTCAATGGCAGGCAACCAGTAATCTGATTGGCGGTCTTGTGAAGCCTAGATTGAAAAATCACAAGCGAAAGTACACGGCTTCAGACATAAAAAATGATGTCAAACGGGATCTTAGGGTTGATATTACGTACACATTAGCATGGAGGGAGACACCATCTGGATCATATAACAGGTTGTCATTAGCATGGAGGGTGCACGTATGTTTAAAGAAGACGGATAAGGGTGAGTTCCTTTACGTATTCGTTGCGCTGCATGCTTTCGTTAGAGGTTTTGATCACTGTAGGCCTATGATTGTTGTGGATGTTAGTCACCTTAGAGGTACATATAATGGCCAGTTCCTTTCTGCAAGTACTATGGATGGAGTAGGTATGATCCCATTTGTTCATGTGTATAAAATGTGCTATATGTATATATTTATATTATTTGCATTTTATTACTTGAAAAATTTGATTTTATTGTGTACAGGACACATATTTTTCCTAGCTTATGGGGTTGTAGATTTTGAAAATGATGCTTCTTGGACTTGACTTTTTCGGCAGTTTAGAGAAGCGTATGGGCAAAGGGATGGGATGTGCGTAGTTTCTGATAGAAATAAAAGTATCATAAAAGTTTTCATGACGATATATGATGGAGTTCCTCATTATACTTGTATATGACACCTGTGGAATAATGTTCAGACAAGGTATCGAAAGTCACATGCAAAATTGAACGAAGTGTTTTATGCGATGGCAAAAGCTTATACACAAGCTGATTTTGATAAACTGATGAAAATGGTGAAAAAGGTTGATATAAGAGTTAAAGAGTATCTGCAGCTGGCTGGGTATGATAAGTGGGCTAGGATTTATGCTCCAACTCACCGAGGGTGGTGTATGACTTCAAACCTTGCAGAAAGTATTAATTCAACTTTGGTGTCCGCTCGCAAGTTACCAATTTTTAACTTTCTTGAAGAAGTGCGGCTGATGTTTGGATAGAACTGCGATAACCAAAAGGAGGCAAGATATACATTTACTCCCCTAATGGGTAAATTCCAGGATATACTAGTAAAAAAGGAAATCAAGAATACGAGGATGATGGTAATTATCGTTCTTGTATAAATATAGATAATTCATATTTGATTTATACTATTTACTGATTTTTTTTTAATTTGCAATTTCAAATAGGTTATATCGTCAAGCTTCCACGTTTACAATGTTAGTGATGATGATAGAAGGTATATAGTGTGTCTTAAAAATAAGACATGTAGTTGTGGTTGATTTCAAATTGATGAAATATCATGTGCACACGCTTGGGTTGTTTTGAAGTTTCAACATCTAGAACTAGATGAATATTGCTCTGATCTGTATAAATAAAAAATAGTGTTGAAAATTTATGAGATGCCAATCTATCCTATGCCAGATAGAAAAGACTAGGTCATACCGGACCACATATTGGCTGATGTGGTTCTATCGCCTCCTTACAAAAGACCTCCGGGGAGGCCAAAAAAGAAGACTAGAGATAAGTCATTCTCGAAGTTGCTGGCAGACAAAGGTAAAAGTACATTTAGTATATATGGAATTGCAGGTCACAACAGGCATTCGTGTAGGAATAGGCCTAGTAGTGCTTAACATTGATTAATATTTCGTCTTTTTGTTATGTGAGTTTGAATAAAATGTCATGGTACTTTCAGATGATTTTATTGGAATAAAAATGACTTATATGTCAAGTTTGTTCTTTTATTCTTTTAATGGTGTGTGTTTTTGTTGTCGATGGCTATGTATAATTTTTTTTTGTAGTACAAATAGTTGATATACAAATAGTGGGATAGTGGTAGTATATGTGACAATGTAAGCACATATACTTAGATGTGATAATAAGTTATACACTGTGTGAATGTGGATATTTCTTGTGTATATTGTGTAATTATACGACCATGTTAGCGGGCACCATAATTTGTATATTATATTGTGTTTTTAACTATTAGTGGGCATTAATTTGTATAATGAATGTGCTTTTAACTAAAAGTATTTCATTTTGTCAATTTGTATAACAGTTGTGCGTATATCTGAACCTTGACCAAATGTATAACATTAGTATAGGGAGTTGTGTATGTGGATAAATTACTTCTTAAATCACTTCAATTTTGTGTGAAAAAACCATGTGAATATATCCACTGTTTGTAGATTGTATATCAACTATTGGCATACATAACTATCATTAACATGATACAAGTCATACTGGGGATCTCTAAACAATTACATGTTGTGACCAAAAAATATTTTACTTCTTTTTAGTGATCAAAATCCTACTGTATTCCACACCGGAAGATAAAGCGAAAAATACTTAGCAATTGTAGATCCAAAAATCAAAAACATCGTCTAGCGTAATAATGGAAAAACCCAAAAACAAAAAGACGTTCAAATTGTTAACATTTGTTTCCAAAAAATAAAGGTCCAACAGAAACTCTCTTGATTCCTAGAGGCCAATTATTTCCCCTTCGCTTGCAGTAGCCATCCTAATTTGCTTCGGCGGTGCCTCATTGTCACTAATTGCATCTTATTCTATCTTTCTCATACCGTAGTCCTACAAAAGAGCGGCATAGCGGTTGCGCCTTGATTCTGAATCAATGGTGGGTACTGGAATGTCATACCCATTGCTCAGATATTCAGCGAAGGCAGCCATGTACATTGCACATTCCCTGCAAAAAGATGAGATCCAGAAAGAAACGTGAAAAGTCGTGTGTATAAACATATAATTGTGTAAAAATGAAAACTAAAGGTAGGATTTGTATGTTACTTACATGCTGGCTTCGGGCTGTAAGAGTAGGTTGTTGACATGAACTATGTCAAAGGGATCATACTCAGAGTGCATTTTATAACTTGGATGCTCTTGTACATTGAGTCCCTTCTTTTCATAAAAATTTTCAATCGTCAAGTACGTTGGTATAAGTTCTGCGTACTTTCTGACCTCTCTAGCTACAAACTCATCATGGACAGTGGACTTGATTGAGTTGTACACGTATATTGTGCGGTCTGTCACATAAATGACTAGGAGAACCCAATGGAATTTATCCTTCATGTTTAATGGAATGAGGATATTGTCAACTGTGTGCCATAAAATTGTGGCATGCAACCTGAATCCATTTATGTATCCGCGTACTGTCTGTTCTGATTTAGCATTGCACACACCATTTTCTAGGGCGGCGTACGAGGCCCAGATACCATGTATCAGTCTAGTAAAGTTGCAATCAACAGTTGTGAATCGATATGTGTTGTTCATGGAATACTTAGCCTTTTTCTAAGATAATACATAATCACATTGATGTGCTGGGAAGGAATGTGTGCAAAGCAAAGACAGTAAACTTGAGTAATGTGGATCTTTTAAAGGAAATGTGTAAAAAGCAAAAATAGTAAAGTTCAGTTTATTTGATGCATACCGAGTCATCGATCAACTCCCCCACAATTGTCAGTTTGTAGAACCAGTTTTTATTTGATATTGATGCCACACCCAAATCAAGCCGCACAAACAAGGCAGCCTTGTATTTCTTGTAGTGATCGTCTTTGTTCTTCCTGTCATTTTGATTTTGAGCGAAACAATATCCAAATAAAAATGTCTGTGATCGAATAATAATATACAAACATAAAGAGTAGTGAAAAAAAGTTACATGTTGTTTTGTTTTGCTAGAAGGTCAACTGACAACCAGTCCCACAATCTTTTGTACAGAGCAGTATCATATGTGGCGTATATTAAATTGAATGGGTATTTTTAGTGAAAGATGTTGGGCTTCTTTGATGAACTAGCTGTATATATGATGTTAAAGTTTGTATGTCAGTTTAAATTTATGCAACAATGTATAACTAAAGGGACTGAATGTGTATGAAAATATAAAATGTATAATTTTATGCAGCATGACCACTTGTATAAGACAATATGATTTGTTATTGTATAATATCCTGAAATTGTATAACTACAACAACAACAACATACCCAGTGAAATCCCAATTGTATAACTACAACTACAAAAATGCCTAATTTAGACAGCAAGGCTTATGTGTATAAGATAACCTAATTGTATAATTAAACTGGCCTAATAATTGTTGTAGCAATAACTACAGAACATTACCCAATCGAGTATTTGTGTTGTATAATTAAATAATCTAAACTATAAGTTATATTGTATAATAATCTGCAATTACTATAAGACTTTAAGCAGCATGATCCCATTGTGTAAGACAAACAAGGCTTGTATGTGTAAAATATCTTGAAATTGCATAGCTCAAAAAAATGTCTAATTTAGACAACAGGTCTTATGTGTATAAAAAGCCTAAATTGTATAATTCAATTGGCCTAATAGCTATAAGACAATTGTTACCTGTTTCTGATCCGGAGGTATCCACAAATGGTGAAACAATAAATGGACCTGGGCACCTCACTCTCCTGGATTGTACTGGTGTCCCAACAACCTCGAGTGGGGGCGTGTTGATGTATGCCAATGGATGTACCACAATCCTCCTTTCATTGTTGAGGTGCTTTGGATTAAGGCTTGGGAGAAGCTCGTTAGGTATTTCGAATTAGGAATCAGAAAAGTGTTAATCCTGTTGCTCTGTCAAATTGGAGCCAACTCCTTTTGTGTTTGATGCTACATCCTGAAAAAAAAAATTATATACACGGCAAAAATGCATGTGCGTTCAAAAAAATACACTAATTTTTGTTAAAAAAAATAATTGCGCATGTATCTCTGTATTATCTAAACCTGGTGTGTGGCATCTATCTTCGACGAGTGGCTGAAGAATGGCATCGGTTGCGTTGGTTTCTGGTTGGCCCTTGTCACCCTGCATATACAATAAAGTTAATTTGTGTTCTGTGTGTTGTGTAAGATAGATGGTATAGACGTGCATATACCTCTTTGTGTGGTTTTTTCTTCGCAAAGGGTCTTAGCTTGTCCGTGTGATTGGTTTTCAACATTTATCTGCAACTTAACACAAATTTCAACAGCTTGTTTTGCGGTGTATATTATAGAAAAGAGTTTAAACTATACGGTTAATGGCGATGCACATACCTCATTGTCGTTGATTTCCTTGCTAGTGTTCTCCCTGTCTCTAGATGCCATATTGTCAGGAATTGTGTGGGATTTCGCTCGATTGTCAGCGCACAAAATCTGTAAATTTTGTGTGAGTTATTTTTCTTCAGCGTAATTGGTAAAAATTATTGTATCAATTTGGAATAGGAATAGAAAATGTTACCTCTTGCTCATCTGAATCAACATAAATGCACTGACGTTGGGCACGTGACGTATTGCTGAATAGAAACGTAGATTTTGCGGGGCCTCTCCCTCCCTCAGCCTGAAGTCATAGTTAAAAATATTCACATGACCATTCTAGTGTATAATGATTGGATTTAAGTGCATAAACATTGAAAAGTGTCAAGTTCCATAAGATGGTAACAGAATAGAAATGGGAGCCCATACTTATGCAGCTTAATCTAGACTTTCAACAAAAGCTATTGCTTTTGCACTATTTGAGATTATACTCATCAATTTGGTTGTAGATTAGGACTCTATCAAAGTGACATACACAAGACTAACATAAGTTAGGCTCTATAAACCTTAAAACAAAAATTTTCAGCATACATCTTTGAAAATTATAGATATATGGCAGATTTAAAAATCATGAAGCTTATACATGCCGATATAAGCTAATACAGTTAAACGGTAATGAGTTATGAATACATGCTGATACAAGGTAATATAGTTATGCAAAAATTTAGAGGTAATGAGTTATGTTTATATACACCGTTATATAGTTATATGAATATGTATATAAAAACAAAAATTTATACGATAAAAAATTAAAAAGATTTTGAGATTTGTGTATACAAAAGTTAGATGGATGTAATACACAAATTCATATATGTGTATATGTATAAAAAAAAAAAAAGGAAGAAGATGTTTTACATGTGAAATTTATTTTTATTAAAAAAAAAAAATTTGGTGTCAACATCTACAAATGGCTACTGGTGGAAACAGGCAAACATATATATACAAAAAAAAACAGGGAGCCAAGATAAGAGATTCTGTATATATTGTCAAAGTTATAAGGTCAGCGCATGCATGTATATGTATGTGTACTATCTGAAAAAGGCAAAGTTTATCCCGAGCAATAGGCATGTTGTACCTTTTGTTCCATGTCATGAAGTGGCCCATATTCTATGTCCTCATCTGGAATATTTTCTTCACTGCTAACTGCTTTCAAAATCGTCTTGAAATTATCTTGAACCATTGTCTTCAGGTATTTAAACTCTTCCTTTACCTGGAATTGGGTTACAATTATAAAGTCAGTCGGTGATGAAAAAAGTTGCAGCTCTCCCCAACCCCCGCCTCTAATCAACAGTAGATATAGATAATATTCTATTCTAAGTAGGAGTATTTATTTTTAATATTTTTAATTTTTGTACTTACATATTGTTGGAACGCTGCGAATTCATCACGGGAAATCATTGGTTCATTTCCCCCACTGCTTGAAGGCAAGGAATCTGTGTCTTTGCTTCTTTCTGTTCCACTGGTCGCCTTGTGTCTGCCTTTTTTGCAGCATTTGCGTTCTATTTCGGGTCCTTTTTCTTAGCTGGGATTGTCTTGGCATGAGTTGGACGCGATGCTTGACACTGGAAAGTTGGCTTTTTATTCGGTGAATTTTGGACTGCTTTTGTAACGGAGCTCCTCAATTTTTTCCTTGCAGGTGATATAGAATGTAATATTTTTTCTTTTCCTTTGTTCTGTCTTGGGATTGGAGGCTCTTGGAAATTGTCGTTGGAGTGGATAATTTGACGAATGCCGGCTTCAGTTGTCCAGGTCTGCACTGTATCTAATTCAACGTCTTCTGGCGATAGTTGCATGGTTGATAGCTCTGATTCAGTTGGTGTTACATTTTTTAGGACAACCTGAAAAAAATTGTATCGGGGGATCAGTTATATCAATAAATTTAAATTTCAAGATAGTGTCGTTGTAAATATTGAAAATTTATACCTTTTTTTGGTGCCTCAAAACAATGATTCGAGTATGAAATTATATCGAGGTTAATCATTTGTGGTAACCCAGTTGCGAATCTTGGGAATGTGGTCATGAACCTTGACAACAATCTTCCGGTTGACATGCGAGCAACACTCGTACAACCAAACTTGCATGACTAGCGGGAACCCATGAATCTTGTAATACTTTTCAGTCACTGTTATCTTGGCATGCAAATTCTTTAGAAGCTCTTCGAATGCCTTGTTGCCCCATGGATAGTCAACGTGTCTACCGGATTCAACTAGATCAAAATTTTTCCTTTCTATTAATGTGCACAATGACTCTTCAGACATGATGAAGCTATGTATAAAAAACAGTGTGGCAAACTTCAGCGTGTCATCGTCGTTGTCACCCCATACCTTGTTGATACAACTGGCAATTAACTATTCCTTGATGATGAATCTATTTGTATCTCCAAAGTACTGTCGCATTAATTTATTTGGTTCTTCGGTATTGAACACAAAATCGGACGACTCATCACAACACTTCAGTCCAGATATAAGGGCAAATTCTCTACGAGTGAACCGTAATGTTGAACCATCTACGCGGATAATAAACGCATCACTTGAACTATCCTGCACCTCAAGCATCATGAGAGCCCTGAAGATCTGAGCTTGAACAACACATTTGTTCAGGTCCAATAGATATGTGAAGCACGAAGTTTCGCGGAATCTTCTCATCTGGCTTTTAGTCAGTATTTTTTCCAAGTCATCAATTGCATTTATATTTATGTAACACTGCATATGCTGATGGACGATTGGGGTCTCCCTCATAAGATACTAAACTCCCTGTTGTTAAAAAAGAAGGCATTGGCATGTACGAAATGTTCATGCAGGACCCCATTGTATAAGACAACAAAGAATGACCAGTTTTAAGACAGCAAAAGGCTTATATTGTATGGGAGTCTAGGCTGTTTAACTAAAAGCCCATAAACTGTATAACTAAAAGGGCTTAATTTGTATAAAAATCTAAACTGTATAATTTTATGAAGCTTGACCACTTGTATAAGACATATATGATTTGTATTATATAATGGACTGAATTTGTATAACTCCAAAAATGCCTAATTTGGACAACAAGTCTTGTGTGTATAAAAAAAAGCCTAAGTTGTATAATTTAACTTGCCTAACAGTTGTATATGTCTGTGATGTATAATTATCCAATCTAAACATAATTTTATTGATGTGAAATAGCAATAACTACATAACATTACCCAATCTAGTGTTTGTGTGTTGTATAATTAAATAATCTAAATCATAACTTATAATGTATAATAATCTGCTTTAGGCAGCATGATCCCATTGTATAAGACAGCAGGGCTTGTGTGTGTAATATCTTATATTGTATAAAAACTAGCAGTTGCTATCAAACTTTAAAAACTCAATAAGCTAAACCATTTGTATAACTGTATGTTGTATAATATTCAATTTATACATTTAAATGTATGTTGTCTTGTGTATAGTTTATTGTATATAACTGTGTGGTCTTATTGTATATTAAACAATAAATATATAAGACATTGTATATGAAGAGTAACAATTACATATACAACAGATGAATATATTGTTGTGTGTGATGTGAGAGCCACTTTTATTCAAAAGAACATACCTAATTTTCTTCTCCGATTTCATCTCTGTAGCCAGAATCAGACCCATCCTTGTTATTTTTTGAACCGCTACTGCTAGATGCAATGTCATCTACTTTCCTCTTCTTTTTTGAACTTCTTGTCCGATTAACATTCTCATTTCATTTCTTGGATCTAAGTTCTTCATTAGCCCTATCTCTAGCAATGGACCCTGCAATAGCCTCGTCTTCTTGGGTCATACCCAATGAGAAAGATGGCAAATCATTCATAATTTTAACATGCAAAGTGTGTACCTCTAGTAATCCTCTTGGATGATGATTCTTCAACCATAATTCGTGGTTATTCACTAGTACCTATTGACTATGGAAAAAAAAGGGCAAACGAGTGTATAAAGGATGGTAAAAATTGAAATTTTCAAACTAAAATTAAACCCCGCCAAAAATTAAAAATTAAAATTGAATCTACAAGATTATGAAGTAATATTAGGAAAAAAAAATGAAATCTGTACCTCTGTATATGATGATCCAGTGATTAAATGAGGAAGATAAATTAGGGGTATTGTTTATGGAAAGAATTGGGAGTTTTGAATAGAATGGAGAGATAAACTTGAATGGGGAAGATGAAAGGACTTACACAATAATATGCGGGCCCCATAGTATCTCATAGCAACCTTTTCCAAATGTTGGCTATTTTTGCTATTTTTAAAAACTGTAGTTACGATTTGTTGTTATATAGTAAAGGCTTGCCACTTTGTGACATTTTTCCTAATTCATTTGCGTATGTTCTTAGCCCATATTTGGGCCCATGTTTTTTTACTCTATTAAATTTAACTTTTAAGGTGTATATAATTTTTATCATTATAATTGTGTAGAGTAGATTCTTAATTTGGAAAAAGAAACTTTCATAAATAGCTTACTGCTGAAACTTAACATGCTAAAATAGTTACAGCTTAACTAATTATATTTTATAACTATAGTCATGACTCATTATTTGTATATTTTGACTAAATGAAATCATTTATACATAATTTCATACGGAAACAATTAATAAAAGGCTATAAATTCAATTATTTTTAAATGAAAAATAATTCCTTAATTTACGGTGGTTGTATTTTATTAGAATTCCTTGCCTAAAATGACTTTCTCAAAACCTTTAATTTATACCTAAAACAATTAATTTTTGGTTCTTGTTATATATATAGTTATTGTAATTTATGATTTATGAAAAATCACTTAAAAGAATTAATTTTAATTCCTGTAAAAGTAAATAAAAATGTGTAACAAATTTATTTAATTTTATTTTTGTCGTTACATATTAACTTATATAACTAAGAATACACAAAATTTGAGAAATCATTAATATGTATAAAAACAATTATATATATAAAGGTTATAGATAATTTTTTATATTCATTTATAGAAAGTATATAAAAAGTACAAAATTAGAGGATACAATTACTTAAATTATACAAAAATAATTAAATGTATACAACTAATGAAATTATAAAAAAATACACACAAGTTGTATATATTTTTTAATTTATGAATAACTGTTTATGTATGATCTAATTATAGATTACATAATTTTATTTGTATAAATTAAAGGATCCAATTACTTAAATTATATAAAAAATAATTAAATGCATACTAGAAATTATAGTAGTAATTTCATTTTTTCAGTGATGCTCCGGCAATGCTATTTGAAGCCACGTGCCTATGGTATTCTTTCGCATATTTTTACAATTGTGTTTTGTTGATTTATTTGATTAATGGTTCCTTTTTCCTCCATTTTAACTAGTTCTATAGTTATTAGTTTAGTTCATTATTTTATCTCATTTTTATGACTGTCCTATTTTATTATTTTTTATTGTTATTTATTTATTTATCTTTCTTGACAACTTTACTCATTGTTCTTTGTTTCTTTATTATTGTGTGGTGTAGACATGTTGTAGTGCTTATTTACTGTTAGTCTTGTTTATTTGCTTTATCATGATTATTTGATTTGTTATTTATTTGCTCAATTGTCTATCTCATTTTGATTGTTGTTATTTTATCAATTAACCATCCATTGAAATATTTTGCTGCGTGTGACGTCATATATTGAGATGCAATTTTCTTTATTGTTTGTTATAATTTTCATGTCGCTCTTGCACCATATTTAGATAATCTTGCTCAGTTTGTTTGATATTTTTCTTGATTTTACATATACACATTATGTATTAAATTGATCAATGACGAATTTATCCGTCGGATTTCGAGGCTTCATCATTCAAAAAGATGGAAAATTTTTAGTTTAAATTCATATTTGTTACATTTTAAAATTAGAAATTTTAGTTTAAGTTCACGTACACGTTATTTGTTAAAACTGGCCGATGAAAAATCTATCCGTCGGATTTTGAAGCCTCCCCATTCAAAAAAGACGGAAAAAGTTAGTTTATATTCATATTTGTTATATTTTAAAATTCAAGTTTTCTAGTTTAAGTTCATTATTTGTTAAATTTGGCCAATGAAAAATCTATCAGTCGGATTTCGAGGCCTCCCCATTTAAAAGACGGAATAATATTAGTTTATTGTTTATTTATTCATTATTGTGTATTATTGACGTTAGACAAATACTAGGCCGTTGTATTATTGTTTAGTTTATTTTTTGTATATTTCCTGATCTTTATACTTGTGTTATATTGTTTACCTCCTGAGTTCAGTCGGGACCCACAGTTGTGGATTTTGAAGGGTGTTAATAACTTCCCTTCAAAATAACTTGAACTCTTACCTGAAATTTTTGGTTCGCAAACTATTTTGTAAATAATTAATTGGTTTTCTAGTTATCCTTAAAATTGGGTGGCGACTCCTAAATTTAAATTATTTTTTCTTTTAAATTCTTTTATTTTATTATTTTTTTTATTGAGTTGCCACGATGTTGCACCTTCTGGATGTTGATAGAATGGCTACTTTTAATTATAATTTCAAACAAGTTTGCAATTATGCTAAAGTTGTAAAGCCTCAATTAAAGTTGAAGTTCAGGCTTGCAAAATTGAAATTATTTTTGAAGACTATAGACCTAAAAGCTATGCAGGAGAAGGGCTTTCGTGATGGACAAGATGAGAGAAGTAATACTAAGATGGTTTGAATTAGAGGTGAATAAAATCTAATAAAAAAATCAAAAGAAAAATCTTATTAGTGGTTTGGTTTGACTTTGTTTGATATATGTCAAAAAAAAATTTGACTATATTTGAGTTGGTCAATTTTAACTTTAGAAAGTCATCCCAAGACTAAAGCCACACACATATATATAAATTTATTTTATGCATAAAGTATTTACTTTGATATAATTTATCAATATTTTTTTATACTTTTTCACAGTTTTTATTTTTATTTTAACATATTATTTCAAGTTTGACTTAGAATTTTGGATGGTACAATAAAGGTATAGTCCATAAATATAAGTAATTCTTTTTTTATATATATATAAAATATTTATTATCTTTAAATATATATTTTTATTTATTACCTAGGTATGCCATAATTAGAAAATATTTACTATACAACAATTAAACTATGTATTAAAAGTGAATTGTATATGTATTATATTTATTTTGGTAAAAAAATTGTATTATATGTTAAAAATGAAACATGCATGTGATATAAATATATTACACTGTGTATAAAAATAAATTTGCATGCAATATAGATATATTATTAGTTCTTTAAAATGTATTACACTTGTTTTAATTAAAAATTAAATTATGTATTAAAAGTGAATTATACATTTATTAAAATTATATAGGTATAAATGGTAATTTATTTATTTTTTTGTGAATTTGGGTCAGAGACCCGTTTTTATTAATAAAACATTAAACCATTGGGCTCAAAGAGCCTACAATCTCATACAAATAAACTTGACCCGGCCCAAAATAAGAGAAAAAACCTATAACTAAGAAAGTGTAAGTTTCATAATCTAAGCTTTTCATTTCCTCCATTTCCGCCGCAAATGTTTCCTCGTTGTTCTAGCTTGAGATTGATCGTCGATATGTTGTGGGTGCTTACCATCATACCTGGTCGTGCTTCTTGTTGTGCTTGTTCAGCTCCCAGAGGCATTATCCTTCTCTCTTTGCTTTTCTCTTTCAACTCATGTGTTGATCCTTCCAAGTAACTTTCCCATTCCCAATTTCTTCATTTTTGATGTTGCTTCATCTGCAGTGTCAAAAGAAGAGTTGGAATGAACATGCCTGGAACCTCTGCCAATCTGCTCAACTGAAGACTAGTTCTAAGCTTTCCCTTTTGTTATTGTTGAATCACTTCTTGATGTCTGAAATAACATAGGCTTTTTATACTTAAAATTGTAGTATTCATCTTCAATTTTGTAAACATGCTTGTGAATACTGTTGTCTGCTATCCCTAGCCCTGATTCCTTTTGCTGGTCTCTTCTTGCTCCTGATTATAATGTTTGGGGTATGTTGCTTATCTAAATGAACATCTTAGCTAAGCTTGCAACTCCCCACATCCCCAGAAATATTGCTTGCTATCTGACTGAAATGCAATCTTAGCCATGTTATCTGCTAGCTGGTTTGCTTCTCTGTATATGTGTGTTATTTGTATGCCCTGTACTTCTCTCATCATTTTTCGTATATCTTCAATTATGTGAATGATTTCTCATGGTATTCTACACTCTTTTCTGATAATTTTGCATGCACTTAGTGAATCAGTTTCAACGATGATATTAAGATATCTATGTGATATTCCGATTGAAACTACCTCCTAATAGCTGTAACTTCTGCAATTATATTAGTAGTAATTTCTAGTGGCTTAGACTCAACATATATTAGGTCACCTGTGCAATTTCTATAGCAGAAACCATAAGAGCTATCACCTAAATTACCTCTACTTGTTCCATCAGTGTTGCATTTAACCATTCCTATATTAGGTTCCTCCCATTTAACCAAGATATAGGACAAATGAGGTCTGTAACTTTGAAGTAGATCAAAACACCCTACCCAGCAATTTGGTAGCTTGTCAAATTCAGGGTATGAGATTCTTAATAGATTCTTTAGTGTGTTGGACCACTCTGACTGACATCTTCTTTCCATGTCTTGTTGAATTCCTCATCTTCCAGATTTTTCAAACTATAGTTGCTGGGACAGCATATAGAACCTGTCTTCCTTTCAGTATTGATGCAAATCTCCACCACTTAATAATTATGCTTCCTACCATGATATCCTCCAGTGTGAAACTTGCACAATTGACAAAATACTTCCATAACTTTTAGGCAGTTAAAGATGTTAGAAAAAGATGGTTTACATTCTTCCCTACTCCCTCATCACAACACCAACATTTTAAGACTATAGATATGCCCATAGCTCTCAAGACATCATCAGTAGGAATCTTCCTCTTCAGTAATCTCCACAAGAAAAAACTGATTTTATATGGTAGGTATCTGCCCTACAACTTCTTATACCACTCCCACTTCTGATTTTTTTCCCCTCAAAATTTGATAAGCCGAGCACACTGAGAATTTTTCATTAGGATTCCAGTCCACCAAGTTACATCATTTATACCCCGCCCCCACCTTAGATTGTATTTCTTTGACAACACAAGAAATCACATTATGTAATTGTTGTACATTTCATCTCCCCCTATCTATGAAAACTCTAACTTCAGTTTCTTCTTCAATAGCATTTTTTTTGTAAAATACAAAGGATCAGCCTTTTTCCAATTGTCAAATCAGAAATTACTATTTTCAACCTTCAATTGCCACCAGATATATGGTTCCACCTCTTCCCTTATCTCCAACATGCTCTTCCAGATGTGAGAAGCCCCTGATCCTTGAGCTATCAGTGGATGAAGCTTTTTACAATATTTTATTTCCTATGTAGGCAGCCTATAAAAATTCTATGATAGTCCTTCACCACAGTTTAGTCATAGTAACCTTGTTAAGATCAAATAAAGATCTTATTCCTAATTCTCCTTCATCAAGAGGATAGCACAAATGATCCCAAGTAACCCAATGTCTTTTTTTCTCACTATCAGTATTCCCCCAAAAAAATTTGGCAAAAGCTAAATGCATCCTTCTTATAACTGTTTTGGTGGGGGTTATTGCAGAAAGCAAGTATACTAGCAGGGATTATAGCACATATCTAACCAGTATAAGTTTCCCACCAAAGGAGAGAAACTTATTCTGCCATGCTAGAATCCTCTTTGATATTTTCCTCATTAGTTCATCAAAATAAATATTCTTCTTTCTTCCACAGAAAATAGGGCATTCCAATAAATGAATGAGAACTCCCCCTGTCTGATTCCTGTAAGCTTTCTCAATCTGATGCTATAAATCAAAGGGGTGTTTTCATGTAAATAAAAATAACTCTTTGATTTATTGATCAATTGTCCTGATGTATCCTCATAAATTTTTAAAATCTTCATCATTTTGATAACATAGTTTCTTTCTCATCAGCAGAAAAGAATAGTATCATCAGCATATGAAAGATGATTGACCTCCGGACTCCATTTTGACATATCATACCCAATAAAATCATCATCTCTGTGTAACTGATTCAAACTCCTAGATAGAACTTTTGCTGCAGTAATAAAGAGAGTAGGGGACATTGGATCCCCTCTGTTTGAGCCCTCTTGAAGACTGAAAGAACCCATAGGGCTATCCATTCATCAGAATAGTATACCAATTATTAGAAATCAATTTTCATAGCATATCAATAATAAGTTTCGAGAAACCAAATCTTCCAAGAACCTTAGTGAGGAATATCCATGAAACTCTATCATATGTCTTGGCCATATCCAGCTTGACCACCACATTAACATGCTTCTCTCTTCTGTTGATATCCTTAATAATTTCCTGGGCTAATAAAATATTTTCAATAATACTTCTCCCTTTAACAAAGTCAGATTTGTTAGAAGATATTATCTTGGGTATTACTTCAACAATTCTTTCATGTAACACCCTTGATATTATCTTGTTGATGAAGCAGCTTAAGCTTATGGGTCTAAAATCTGAGAAGGATCTAGGCAAATCCTTCTAGGGAATCAAAATAAGATTATTATGTGTGATATACCTGAGTAGCTTATGACCATAAAAGAATACTCTAACTGCCAATGTTACATCATCCCTAACAATATCCTAACATTTTTGGAAGAATATCCCTGAGAATCATCTGGTCCAGCCACACTATCCCCACTAAGATGATAAATTGCCTCCTTCACCTCATTCTTCTCTGGAAGTTTAATCATTGTGTCATTCTCCTCTTTTGTTACTAGCTTTGGTATTAGTTCCAGCATGTTATAGTTCTAACTTTGTACCTCTGCCTGGAACTGTTTACCAAATATCCAAGAATATTTAAAAACAGAAGATATGAAAGTAAGAGAGTAGCCGCTTGTGAATAAGTTTCCTTTACAGAGTACAAGTATTGTTTTCCCGATTTATGTACTAATTATGTATATATATATATATGTATATTCATACTTAAATATACGATACTTATACATTTTATGGGTTATTTTGGAAACTAGAACATCCAAAGATATTAGACAATAATCATCCCTTTTTCTTTAATTTTCAATAGCTCCTGTCGACTTTCTCAAGTTAAACTACCATTCTACTGAAAAATCAAGATCTCCTGGCTATTTTGTCTTCAATATGCATGGTTTTACAAAGAACATGACAAGCCTAATATAGAAAACCAATTTGTTAAAGAGTATTATATATAGAGATATGTTGCTATATCCTTCATATATAAGTACTTTTAAAGAATTTAGTTTTTATTAACTTAGTTAATTGTTAAAATATATAGAAATGTATGGGGTAATATACATGAGAGTATATATATTCTGATGAAATCAAAAAGAAAGAGGCGATACTTCAGTAAAATTGGTTGATACCGTTAAAGTATACACATACTTTGATGGTATCAAAGAGGAAGAAACTGTTTGATACCATTAGAGTATAACTAGATTTTAGAGTTTAATAAATAAGATTGTGATTTTAATAAATAAGATTGCAATTTTGATAATCTTCTTCTAATTATTTCTTTTTTTTTTTGAAGTGTTCAATCCAATATGATACTGATATGGTATCAATATACTAATGGAGTATCACATACAATTAAGCTCGATCCTATATATGTGATGTCTAAGCGGTATCATATATAGATGGAGTCTCGATTATTTTTTATTTTTTTTAAAAAGAGTTTAATCTTATATGATATCGATAGGGTATCAATATACTACCAAAGTATCACAGAGGATTAAATTCAGTCATATATGTTATCAGTGTGATATCATATACAGATGGAGTATCACAGAGTAGTGATACTAACATCATGCTGACATCATGCGCGAAATAAGAAAAGAGAAAGCAGAGTAAGCGGGTAAAAAGTTAGATTAAATTCATTTTTGATAAATAATTTTACAATTAGGTCTATTTTATATAGTTTTCCCTTAGTTTTATCTACATTACCAAAGTGTCTCTAATCATTTACCAAGTCGCTAGAGTTTTGTCTCACTGGAAGTGATCCATCTTGTTTGGAAATTTTCATATTTATCGTTGATTTTAGAATAAATAAATATAAGTGATGAAGACAAAGATTTAAATAATGAAAAAAAAAATTAGAAACTAATACTTAATTAAAGCAAGTGGATTCATATGCCGTTGGGTCATCAAATATTATTTCTCTATTTTAAATATTGAATTTCAATATTTATTAACAACAAATAAAATTAGTAGCTTAGTTGATTTGGTATATGAAATTTTATGTGAGTGATATCTTAGCTTGTAATCTCCCCTCCCAATTGTCCCGAGTAAAATATTGAAATATTATTTAAAAGTATTTTAAGTGAAATAATAGTCCCTATTCGCAAATCTTTCAACTATCACAAATTCTTTTTTTTAGGAGTGCAATTTATGTCAAATACAAACTTCAACTTCCAAATACTTTTTTTTTTCAATTTTAACTTCCCATAAATTCTTTTTTTTTTTTAAATCAACCAAATATTATCAAAAAGCTTACGACCGACATACTCTAATTAATCTCCTAAAATGTTTAAATTAGGACGTTAATTCAAAGCAGGTCATGCTAATTGCTACTCCAACTTGCTACCATAGTCAAAATAATAATTTTGTTTTTTTTAAAAAAAAATCTTGCCCATAGAATAAGTCAGATTTGGTACGTCACTTTCTTTAATTAAATTTTCTTTAATAGCTGTATTATGCAGCTGAAAAAGACTTAAAAGGATGCATGCGTTTTTAATTAATTGTTCCTTTAATTTATACAATTGATGTAATTGGCTTTACAAATCAAAACCTACCCCTCCATTAAGAGAAAAAGGATATTTTATGGTCATTTATAATTTGAACAAAAGAAAAAAAAATCTTTAGATATTTTATAAGTAAAAAATAAAAAACTCCAGTGAAAGAACATAAAACTATTGTTGAATTACGAAATCAAATTTTCCTTAATGCCGAAACTATCACAATCAGTTCTTAATTAACACTACTAGAAAACAAGAAAGTAACAAAGGATAAAATTTCATGCTAATTCCATATAGCTAGGAAGATTATATTGACTAGGGCATTTTATAAATGACATATTAGCTAGAGATTATCGATAAATTTCGTAGCTAAATTCATATTTTCTTAATCTATTGACTTTTTTAAGCATAATTTCATTATCACTGATAATTTATCAGTGTCATTTTCTCTAAATTTTATATGCCATGAAGACCAATTTTTCATGTGTATGAGTCAATGACTCAATGATGGCATGAATTGAATTCAACAGATTTGGTGAATGTTACGTATTAATAAAAGAACATGCATGTGTAATTACTACAAAATAATTAAGAAGGAAGATTAAAGTAGTATTTGGTAGATATTTTTGTTGAGTGGATGAAATGACTATTTAAATTAAATTAATTAGCAGAGGCACCAAATACTTTTCTTCCATTTTATATGAGCTAATGGAATCATAGGAAGTTTTACAGGTAGGTCCTACGCTAATGATGTTTAATGGTGGTTGTTAAAACATTATTACTGGTTATCCACAAAAAGAATTTTGGTAAGAAATTCCTTCATTATGTAGTTGGAGCTATATAATACATTGGCCTTTTTTTTTTGGCCTTGTGGCCATGACCAATGCTATTTTTACCAAAAACTTCTTTTTATTATAGTGCAAGATAACACATATTGGGTGTGAATAAAATTTTATACGAAAATAAAAATAAAAGCTATATATGTAATAATTTGAATGATGCGAGGTCCTTTTGAAAAATCATTTAGATTGTTTTAGTTTAATAATTTGTATCAAAGTCAATAATTTGACTAGACGAGCATAGAAAGATGACAAAGTGATAGTGTTGGGGGCGACTAACAGCCTTTATATATTTGATTTGATATTCTATTTATTGCCTTGTAGCTTTAGAGATGGCAGTGAGGCCAAGCGGGACAAGTTCAACTTTAGCTTGCAAAGACTTCAATTCACCCCAGTTCGCATAGAATAATTTTCTATTTTCAATTTTTTCACCCCATAACATAAAATGATTTTTTGTTAGACCCCAGTCTAACTAAGTGACGTGACACGGGTATGGCAAAGACTTCTACATTGACATTGGCATGTATATGGGCAAACAATGTAGTGTGATTGTACGGCTAAATGTTACTTGGTATTCAAGCTACTTGAGTGTTGGCAAGGGAACTTGGATACAATGACCAAGGATGCTGGAGTGATAGCTAAGCAGACTTGGACACAAGGCAAGACAGTGGCATCAGCAAGGCAAGGCAAGACAGTGTGTTGCTTGACAAGACTAAGGCTTGGCAGTGTGTTGGCTTGACAAGGCAAGGCTGTGGGACTTGACAATGGCAAGGTAGTGTTGATTCATGTGTGGGCAAGGTTCTGGTAACAAGTCAGAAATAAAACTAAGTGTTGGAAGACAATAGAAAATATTCTAAAAAGTGTTGGGCAAGGTATAAATTCGCCTAAGGCATACGCGCGACACATGTGTGGCTTAGTTTAAATTTGAATTTATATACTAGCTGTTGGAATATAGCTATTATAATGTTAGTTAATTTCTAATAAGAGTTAGTGGGATGTCATGTGCCAGACACATCAGATTGTGACTGCCTTATCCAGTGTAACTACCATGTGCAGTCTTTTTATACAAAGCTGAAAAATGTCTAAAAGGCATTAGAGAGTGTTCTATGCCTTAGATAGATTCATGAGACATTTTTTCTTGTTGTTGAGTTATCAATAAAAGGTTGGGAAGCATTCCTGTAAATTGTTCTAAGTGTTCATTACGTTCTTTGCTACCTGAAACGTGAAATAATCTAAGTGTTAGATAGTGTTGTGCTGTGTGTTATGGTTGAAGTTTATAAGTGTTGCAAATTGCCAACAAGAATGACGAGAATAAAAATCACCTCTGTGTCACTTTTTGCTTTTATTTCAGTTCAACAACTAGTATCAGAGCCAATAGTTCGGCTAGAGAGTATGAAAAGATGATAGAACAATAGTATGGGTTGATTTACTATCTTCACTCCTAGGTTTGAAGACATAGAGAGGGTAGTAGGAGTGGTGGAACGAGTTCAGCTTTTACCCACAAAAATTTTAACTCTCTCCATTTCACATTGAATATTTTTCTATTTTCAATTCCCCAACTTGCAAAGAAAAACAATTTTTACTTTTATTCTAGTTCAATAATTAGTTAAAGAGCTAATAGTTCGATCAGACGACAAAAATTGACAAAATTATAGTATGAGGCCGACTAACTACCTTCGTATATTTGATTTGATGTTTGATTTACTACCTTCATTTATAGTTTTGAGACACGAAGATGACAATGGAGTGGGATGGTATAAGTTCAGACTTAACCCGTAACTATTTCAACTAGCCCCACTCCACATTGAATAATTTTCTATTTTCTAACTCACCCACTCGGTAAAGCAAGACAACTCTTGCTTTTTTTAATTCTAAAGAGTAATTTTTTTTGTTAATTTTTTTTTTGTTAACAAGGGTTTATACCATATTTCAAGTATAAATTTAATTGACTATGATTTTTCATCAAGTTAACTTTTTAATTATTACTCTAACATTGTTTATTATTACTCGTGAATCGTAAACATTAGCGCTTACTTGAGGGGTTGTTAATCATATATATTCGGGATGTTGTTGATGATTCATAGTTAATCTCAAATTTAGCCCATGAATGGTAATGGACCATGTAAGTGTGGAACTTAGTTCAAGAAGAACAAAATATTAAGTATATGAATAAAGTCTACCTAAAAAGTGACAAAGAAGAATGAAATTATTTATAGTCATATATAGACAAAATTAAATAATGTGAGTTCTTTTCTAAAAAAATGAATGTTAAGTGCATTTTAAAATTATTTTAACTCACCAAGAAAAGTGAAGAAACAAGAGTAGGTGGGGTAAAAATTGAATACACTAACCGTGTGAGATGATCCCGGTTTTGATAATAAAATTAAACGTTGTAGTGAATTCTATGATATTGTAATAAATTAAAGGGTAGCTATTTTGTTTGGTTGAATTAAATCCCTCTATGTATGTTACATTTTTATATATTGTATGTCAAGATTTGAGATAATTGATACCAACTTTTTTGTTTTGTCTTTTGTCTTTGCTTAGAATGTGAAATTCCTTTTTCTCGTTGGAAGGAAGGAATGTTAAAGTGATCAATAAGGAGTCTATTCAACAAATTCTCCACATTCCTATCCGCCATACTCAACTTTCTTGAATCAGAAGAAATTCAGTGGAACGATAAGGACGGAATTCAGAGGTTTAATTGAATTGATCTTTTTACGTAAAATAATAATATATATCTTTTTGCTTATATTTATATTTGAGAAAATTAAAATGCTAATATCATGAAGCAACTTGTGAGGTTGATCGTCATCCTCATCTACCATACTAATAATTAAATTAGTATTACTAATGACTAAAGATCCTTTTTTTCCCCATAAGTAATGTTGCCAAAGATTTCATTGGGGATGGAGAGTCACTTTCAGTTTCATACAAAATAAGCAGGTGGAACAAACATATAAAGACATTGAACTTAATTATTTTCCTAAAAAGAAACATTTACAATAAAATGTTGTCTGTGGCTAATGGCTCACTCTATTTTTGTTATTCGATGTCTGATATCTTTTTTAACTTAATTATTTTAAATTTACATTAAAAAGTCTTGGAAAATATTTTCTTGTTCAATGCGACTGTATACCTATGAATCATAATTTGAACTCAAGACCTTATGAAATATATTTATCACTACTTTTTATGCTCATGGGCAAAGTCATCTCAAGTGAAGAGTGGTCCGATGAATATTTTTCACTGAAAAATTATGTGATGTAAACAGATTAAATGTTACTCCTAATAATTATTATGAATATATATTTTTACATATTTATAACGTAATAAATTTTTTATATATATTTTTATTAAATTTTTGACTTTGCCACTGCAACCATGTTTAATGGTTGAGTCATGATTGAGCCTTTTGATTTCTCTAAATTAAGAAAGTAATAATAATTGGCAACAAGCCTCAACCTTTGTCGCTTCCTTTTTCGCGGATTTCCTGTTACCTTTTCTGGTGGAGTAGCATACATGTTTGTTTTAAATATTTTTGGAAATAATCGACCTGTTATTATATTTAATTTGATACTCCTTTATTTTTGTATTGTAATTAGGAGTATTCTTGATTTAGATTGATTATTTATTATAATGTAATAGGCCATTTTATTATTTTATGTTAAAGTATATTTAGTGCTTTTTTTTTTAGTGACCAGGTGAGGCCATTACTTTTTTTATATGGCCTTTGCAGTAAAGTGTGACCTTTGGCTCTTTGAAAAGCCATACAATCCTTCTATATAAGAAGGATCATTCTGCTCCTCATGAGCA
>DF357647.1:120822-156598 GCA_000787875.1 Solanum virginianum | reverse complement strand
CATTTCCCTATCCCCACCATCAACATGAGCTAGGCTACCTATGGACACCCGACTCAAAGTATCTACCATAATATTTGCCTTACCCAGATGATAATGCACACTCATATAATCATCTTTGAGAAGTTGTAGCCACCTTCCTAGTCTCAAGTTGAGATTCTTTTGAGTGAAGACATATTGGAGGCTTTTACAATCGGTGAACACATCCACATGCACCCCATATAAATAGTGACACCAAATCTTTAATGCAAACACAACGGTGGCTAACTCTAGATCATGGGTGGGGTAGTTCCTCTCATGCACTTTGTGTTGCCTAGAAGCATAGGCTATGACCATACCATTTCGCATTAGCACACAACAAAATCCTTAAGCCCATCTGGTAGTGACAATATAGAAGTGGATACAAGCTTGTCTCATATTCATCGGTCCACACAAACTTAACCTTCTTTTGAGTCAATTTGGTCATAGGGGAAGCAATGGAGGAGAACTCATTCACAAACCTTCTATAATAACCCGCAAGGCCTAAGAATCTCCTAATATTCAACAAGGTCAATGGTTGATGTGCTGTCAAAATAAAACACAGTTAATGCCTAAAATAAAGGATTTTATGAGTTTTTAATGAGACTTTTTATGGTTTTTATGTGTTTTTGTGTTGTTCTTTCAAAAAAAAGTTAGGTTGGCATGATTTTGAAGAAAAGCTATAGATTTTGCAGAATCATAGGACATACGAGCTCAACTACAAGTCGTAGCCCAAGCTACGAATCATAGGGTCTGTCATAGCAAGAAACAGAGACCAAAAATTAGGAATCTGCTAAGTGGAGGTCAATCCTATGAGATCATCCTATGAGTCATAAGTTGCACTATGACTCATATAAGTGGACTCGTAGCAAGAATCATAGAGCCAAAATGTTAGACCAAAAATTGAAGGCCAAGACTATGAGAGGAACATACGAGTCATAGCTCAAGCAATGATTCATACCTGTAGGTCATACCAATTCAGTCCAAGATACCAAAAATCTGATGAGACCCCGACTACGACTCGTAGGTCACCCTATGAGTCGTACTCGTAGGGCTTACCAGCTGCCAACTGTCTTTTCTATATTATTTTTAGGGTTTATTTATAAATACTGTAAATAGAATTTAGTTCAGTTTTTATAGAGAGAGATTCCAGATTTTAGAAAAGAGAGTTTGCCTTTGAATATTCTCTCAAGAATATTTAGGGTTTTAGATTAGTTTATTATTTTCTCTTGGAAAACCCATTTTGGGGATTGCAAATCTTATTTTGTATTCATTGTTAATCTATCAAGCTTTTGGGTTTGCAACTTGTGGTGCCTACACTTTTCATTGATTTTGGTAAAACTCTCAACTATGCTTTGTATTTGATTGTATTCATTGTTGATCAATTAAGCTTTTAGATTTGCAACTTGTGGTGCCTATATTCTTCAGTGCTTTTGGTAAAACTCTCATTTATGTCTTGTATTAGCATGTTTTCTTGTTTTGCCTTAGCCATGAGTAGCTAAGCATATACAACTTGGGGTTGTGGGAATCATGGGTAGTTTACTTGAAATAACCTAAGTTTCTTGCATTTCTACGATTGGGGTTTGCATGTATTGTCTATTTCCCTTCATTATGATTGTTCATGTATTGTCTATTTCTCTTCATTATGATTGTCGTTTGGTGGTGGACAACACCAAATGCCACCTACTATCACTAGCCCGACCAAGATAGTGATGAATAGGAAAAGGGAAGTAGATGACAGGATCTGATTGATGCATTTTTATCTAATCAATGAAACCTAACCAAGGGTAGGTTTACTAGGATAATCAGTAATAATTAGTTGGCATGCCATGGTGGCCGACCATGTGCCATGGTGAAATTCTACTTTTACCTTCATAAGAGGGCTGAAAGAACCTAAGTTACCATCTTACATTCGAATTTTCAATTGTAGTTATGTTACTTAGGGTAATCAAGTCAATGAACCATGGTGAACATGATTCCCAAGTTGTCCCTAAAATTGAGTGTTTCCTCGTGTCTTAGTTTAGTGTTTATTCTATTTTGTTTTTGAATCATAACCCCTTCCCCTAATTTAGAGATTTTAGTTATCTAGTTTAGTGTTTATTTTGTTTTGTTCTTGAATCACAAAAAACCCCTATTTTGAGATTTTAGTTATTTATGCTTAAAATGATTAGTAGTGGACTTTTGTAGTCAAGCCCCGTATTCCCTGTGGATTCGACCCTAACCTTTGGTTAGATTAATTGCTGACAACAACCGCTTTCTTATTAGAGCATGAACATCATCAAAAATTATGGTACCATTGCCGGGGAATACAACTAGGTTTTGACTTGAATTCACTATCAATTAGTTCTAATGTTGATTTCTAGAATCTCTTGTATTTTACTTTTATTTTTGTTTTTGTTGTTTGATTGTATTATTAGGGTGTACTAAGTTGTATGCCCAATACAAGGAGCCACGGAAATCCCTTAACTCCACTCAATTTGGAGATACATCGACTACCAAGAAGAATGGCTCACGTGAATGAGGACATCAAGGTTGAGGAGGATATGAATATAAATAAGGATATGGGTAGAGAGGAGAATCCAGAACCTAGGGGTAATAGGCCACAGCTAAGGAATTTCAATGAAAATGCTTATGGATGGAATCAATATCGATTGAACCCTATGGCTATGGACATTACAGGTGCCATAGTACTGCCTCCTTTACTGGAAGATACTAAGTTCATGATATCAAGTGGATTGCTCCAAATGCTCCAAAATCGTGAAATATTTTTACAGGGCTACCATCAGAGGATCCCCACCGTAATCTCCAAAATGTGGTGTTCGTTTGCAAAAGTATCATGGGGACACAAAATCTTTCTCTTGATGTTGTTGTTTTAAGGATGTTTCTACTTTGATTGACTGGCAATGCAACTGTATGCTTGTCTGAGCTTCCTCCGCGCACTATTACACGTTGAGTTGAGCTTCAGAGAGTATTCCTTGAAAGTTATTTTCCAAGATCTAAAAAGTTGAAGCTTAAAGACCAAATAAACAACTTTGAGCAATTGCCAGGTGACTCTATTAGCACAAGATGGAAGAGGTTCACTAAATGCTTGAGGATGGTCCTCGATCACAAGATTGTTGATGATACTTTGGTTGAGATTTTCTATCGGGCGCTTGACAAGAATAGTCAAGCTTGCGCCGACATAATCATGGGAGAAATGTTCCTTGACAAATCTTTTGCATTGATAGCTGCAAGAATGAAGCAAGTGGTCAAAACATATAGAGCATGGGGGCAATGGGAATGAGGTGTGATGGAACTTGCTTGTGTGATTAAAACCAATAATGAGCAAGCACAGGTAAATAAAGAGATCATGGAGCAACTTGCTCAACTTTGCATAAGTATGGACTTGGTTTTAAAGCAAAATCAAGCAAGTGTCATGGCAGTCACTCACCAACCTACGAAGGCTTCTACCTATGATGATCCATTCTTTGATAAGGATGCATGTTTTGTAAGTAACCAAGCAGCAAATTTACGAAACAACCCCCAAGGGTCCAATTTGGACTATTGGAGGCAAGGGTTCGGGAATCAAGGTTAGAACTTCAATTGTGATGGGATATATAGAGACAACCAGGGCAGATACTATGAGAGAGAGTGTCAGATGCCTAATGGAGAAGAAGAGATGGCTACAGGAATGGTCCTTATGCGCCACCTCACAACCGCAATACTGGATCAGAGAGAGAGTGCCAAATGTCAAATAGAAAAGAAGAGAAGGCTACATGAATGGTCCTTATGTGCCACCTCACAATCATGATACCGGGTCAAGCAACTCCAGGATCAAAGAGATGTTCAAAAAGTTATTGAAAAGGGTCGACCACCAAGATGAGACTTTAAAGGGAATAAAAGCAAATATTTTAGGTATTAACAAAAAAATAGAGTCTCACTTGGTGGCGATTAAGCTACTTGAACAATAATTTGGATAAGTTTCTTCACAATTGAACTAATGCCAAAAGGGCACCTTACTAGGCAACATGGTTCAAAATCCTAAAAATGAAGGGCATTGCATGGTAGTAATGACCCAGAGTAGAAAAAGCACTGTAGTTTCCCTTATGCCAATGGTCAAAAATGGAAATTATAGGAAGAAAGTGAATGAGGAAACAAGGCATATACCACTGAAGAGCAACCCAAGAAATATAAAACCTTTCCAAGGCCCCCTCCTCTTTTTTCTCAAAGGCTTGGGAAGAGGAAGGAGGAAGGTAAGTTTGAGCAGTTCTGGGCGATGCTTAAGAAATTGTCAGTAGACATCCCCATAATGGAAGCTCTTGAGAAGATGCTGGGGCATGCCAAATGGATAAAAGATCTAGTCAAGAAGAAACAGAAAGTGAGCCAAGACCTCTCTCAAAATTTTCAACATTGTTTATCATCACTACAAAGTCTTTGGTGTAAAAGCAGGAAGACCCGGGTGCATTCACCATACCATGCACTATAGGAGAACATGAGTTTGGTAAAATGCTATATGATTTGGGGGCTAACTTTAACCTAATGGCTCTTGCTTTGTTCGGAAAGCTGGGGTTAGGAAGCCTTGTCCCTATGAAGATGCAGCTGTTGATGGTAGACAGAACAGTTAAGAAGCCTGTGGGGATACTGTATGATGTGCTAATAAAGGTAGAAAAATTTATATTTCCTGCATATTTTGTTATACTTGACTGTGAGGTTGATTTTGCAGTGCCTATTATCTTAGGAAGACCTTTCTTAGCCACGGGTCGAGCATTCGTTGATATGGAAAAGAGCCTACTCACTTTTAGGTTTGAAGAAAAGGCAGCAGTGTTCCAAGTGGGTTAACATGATGGAAAGGATTCTGAGTTCTAGGTTATTTCAATTATCTCAATGGGTGAGGATAGTGAAGTGGAGATCCTAATAGAATTAAGGCTCAGAGTCGATCTTTTGGCAGCTGTGTTGATGAATTTTGATGGTGACAACATTCTTGATTATGAGGAGACGGTAAATGCTCTTGGGGTGTCATTTGGGCCAAGGGTGACAAGCAAGGTTGGAGTTAGATTTATCCAACAGGGAAACAGCACCTACTAAGGCTTCTATAGAAGTCCCACCAGAGCTAGAGTTGAAGGCATTACCATCGCATCTGAAATACGCATACCTGGGAGAGTATCGTATATTGCCTATCATCATTGCAGTAGATTTGAGTGAGGCTAAAATAGAGGCCCTTGTCTAAGTTCTCAAGAAGTTCAAAAGGGCCATTGGGTGGACAATTGTAGACATCATTGGCATACCCCTGGGTATACACTCACAAGATTCAACTAGTCAAGGATTATAAATTGAGTATTGAGAATCAAATAAGGTTGAACCCCACATTCCAAGAGGTAGTGAGGAAAGAAATCATCAAGTGGTCAGATGCAGGAGTAATCTACCCAATTACTGACAGTGAGTGGGTAAGTCCAATACCATGTGTTAAAAAAAGAGGTATCATAGTGGTGCCTAATGAGAAGAATGAGTTAATCCCCTTGAGACCAGTCATCGGATGAAGAGTATGCATGGATTATAGAAAGCTCAATGCTTTTATCAAGTAAGATCATTTTCCTATGCCCTTCATAGATCAGATGCTAAATAGATTGGTAGAGAAGGAGTGATACTGTTTCCTTGATGGATATTTCGAGTATAATCAGATTGTCATCGCAGACGAGGGTCAGGAGAAGATGATTTCACATGTTCTTATGGTACCTTTACATTTAAGAGAATGCCTTTTGGACTATGTAACGCTCTACCAACATTTCAGAGATGCATGATATCTATCTTCTCTAATATGGTTGAGAGCACTATTGAGGTGTTCATGGACAATTTTAGTATTGTTGGCCATCCTTTGAAGAATGCTTGTTACATTTGCGTGATGTGTTACAAAGGTGCGTTGAAAGTCATTTGGTGCTAAATTAAGAAAAATGCTATTTTATGGTCACATAAAGTATTGTACTTGTCCATAGGATTTCAAATAAGGGACTTGAGATGGATAAAGCAAATATTGAGGTTATAGAGAAATTGCCACCACCAATTTTGGTAAAATGTATTCGGAGCTTCCTAGCCCATGCCAGATTCTATCGCCACTTTATATAGGATTTTTCCAAGATCTCACAGTGTAAGTTATTGGATAAAGATGCCAAGTTTGTGTTTGATGATGTATGCATGCACGCCTTTGAAGAATTGAAAAGAAGGCTGGCCACAGCATCTATTATTGTGGCTCCAGATTGGTCACAACCATTCGAACTAATGTGTGATGTAAAGGCATACAACACTGAAGAGCAACCCAAGAAATATAAAACTTTTCCAAGGCCCCCTCCTCTTTTTCCTCAAAGGCTTGGGAAAAGTATGGTGGCACTAGGTGTGGTGTTGGGACAACGAAGGGAGATAATTCTGCATCCGATCTATTATGCCAGAAAAGCATTAAATGTGGCCCAGAAAAACTATACAATGACCAAACAAGAATTGCTTGCCTTAGTCTTTGCTTTTGAAAAATTCTGGTCATACTTATTGGGGGCATAGGTAATGTGCACACAGATCATGCGGCGTTCAAATATTTGATAGCCAAGAAGGATGCAAAACCAAAACTGATCAAAAGGGTACTTCTCTTGCAAGAGTTTAACTTTGATATCATTGACAGAAGGGGGTCATGAAATCAAGTAGCTGATTATCTCTCTAGATTGGAAGATGAAGCTATGGTGAAGTTTGACGATGTTCTTGACATAATGACTTATTCCCTGAGGAGAGAGTTTTGGCAGCCTCACATAGTCTTATACCTTGGTTTGCAGACTATGCTAACTACTTGGTGAGTGATATAGTGCCACCTAAGTTGAAAAACCAGCAACGTTGTAAGTTTATGCATGATGTCAAGAAGTTCTTCTGGGATGAGCCATATTTATTTCGCATTTGTACCGATGGGATCATTCGTCGATGTGTTCCAGAAGTGGAAATGATGAGCATTCTTCAAGCATGCCACTCTTCACTAGTAAGTGGCCATCATAGTGGAACTCGAATGGCTTACAATGTATTGCAGTGTGGCTACTATTGGACGTCTGTACATCAAGACAACTATGATTATATAAAGTCTTGTGATAGATGTCAAAGAAAGGGAAGAGTTTCACGAAGGCACAAACTTTCTCTAAATCTTATTTTGGTCATAGAACTATTCAATGTTTGGGGCATTGATTTTGTAGGACCCTTTGTTAGCTCTCCTGGTAACAAGTACATTTTAGTTGCAGTTGATTATGTCTCTAAGTGGGTGGAGGTCGTGGCTCTACCAAACAATGATGGTAAGCGTGTTACCGGGTTTCTCTGAAGAAGCATTTTCTCCAAGTTTGATACGCCTCAGACAATTATCAGTGATGGAGGTTCTCATTTTTGCAATCGATTTTTCAAAGCTCTCTTTGAAAGATATGGTGTGAACCATCATGTGGCAACCCCATATCATCCCCAAACTAGTGGGCAAGTGGAAGTATCAACTCAAGAAATAAAGCAAATCTTATCCAAAATGGTAAATGGGCATTGAAGAAGTTGAATCTAGACTGCCGTGAAGCTGCAAATTCCAGGTTGATGTAAATGAATGGGCTTGATGAATTTAGATTGCATGCATATGAAAGCTCCACCTTGTAAAAGCAATGAATGAAAGTTTAGCATGATCGCAGAATTGAAGATCGCCAATTTGTCCCGGGAGACATGGTATTGGTCTACAACTCCAGGTTGAGGTGGTTTCCTAGTAAACTCAAATCTAAGTGGTTGGGGCCATTTAGAGTAGTGCACATTTTTAGTCATGGCACCATCGAGTTAGAAAACAGGGATGGAAACACTTTCAAAGACAATGGTCAGAGCGTCAAATGGTACATGGGTGACATGGAAGAAATCAAGATAGTGGAAGATTGGGATCTTGCTGAAGCATGAGCCTAAAAGCATTCTATCGTACCGCGACAATAAATTAGATGCTTCCTGGGAGGCAACCCAAGGTATTCCCCTTGCACCTTCTCTATGTGTTTTTACTTTGAGGACAAAGTATACTATTTTGGTGGGGCGTAGGAAGTTATGGATTAAGGTGAAGTCTGAGAAACCTCGAGTCCATAACTTTCCCTATTTTTTATCCCAAGGTTATTTTGTCATGATTCTTTTTCCTTGTGGATATTTAATTTTCTATTGAATTGGCATACTTAGGTAGTGTAGATTATGTGCAAATTCATAATAATGTTATCTGTTGGCATATACATAGTCTTTAATTGTGTTTTAAAGTTTTGAAAAAAAATTGATTACCCTTAAAATTTTTGAGATTGTGGTTGTTGATGCATTAATTCATTTTGAGTATCTTACAATGTTTCTTCTGATATTGTGAAGTTAAGCTGAGGCTGAAAGCATGACCTGTGAGTCTATACTTGATTGTGGATGTAATGTCATGTTTGTTGTAAGCTTATTTTGTTGCATTCATACATCTTTCATGGACTCAAAACTTCCTTAGTACTCTAAGATTGGTTTGGTGATGTGGTTGGTATGGAAAGGATCTTAGGCCTTTGTTCTTTAAGTGAACCCACTTTAAGCCTAAATGACCCACCAAATGAGTGGGAGATTCCCTTGTTCCAAGTTTTTGAGCTTATAATTTACTCATTCATTCTTGACACTTTGCTAACTTAAACTTATTTGAAGAAAATACCTTGATATTGGCCCTGGTCTATCCTTTAACATGTGACCCTTAATTGAGGCTAAAAGCCTAAGTTGAGGGTGACTACAAGTTATGGTCGTGGTTTAAGGAATAGATATTGTGTACCATATCTCAGGCTAAAAGCCTAAGTTGAGGGTGACTACAAGTTATGGTCGTGGTTTAAGGAATAGATATTGTGTACTTTATCTCAGGCTAAAAGCCTAAGTTGAGGGTGGCCCTTATTGTGGTATAGTAATGACAATGAGGTGGTTAGTTTGGGAATAAAGAAAGAAATGAAAAATCATGAGTCGAGTGAAGAAAAAGAAAAAAGAAAAGTGCCTTGAATTGAGAAAAAGTAGCAAGAATTGAGTTCAGAAATAAGGCACAATTGGAAATAGAGAGAAAACACTCGAGAAAAGTTCAAAATAGGAGAATAAGGGTTGGATTATCAAAGAAAAAGTGTTGATAAACATGGTTCAAGGATAGCTTTTAGTCACTACTTGCCTACTAGTAAGTGGCCATCATAGTGGAACTCGAATGGCTTACAATGTATTGCAGTGTGGCTACTATTGGACGTCTGTACATCAAGACAACTATGATTATATAAAGTCTTGTGATAGATGTCAAAGAAAGGGAAGAGTTTCACGAAGGCACAAACTTTCTCTAAATCTTATTTTGGTCATAGAACCAGTCAGTATGTATGAATTTCAATTGTGAGAGTGAGAATTCTTCCTCAGTCCCTAGATTCTAAATTCTTTTTGAGTGAGTATGAGGGACTTCTTTCCAGTGAGGGAATTTACACTACTTGAGTAGTATATGACTATGCCAGCGATTATGGATAGTTGATAATCCTTAGCTTGTCATAGTTGGATTTCCAGGTATCTCATTATGTTTGGGTTTTGCTTAATAACTTTGCAATCCTATTTTGCAAATGGTAGTTCGGTACTTGAATCAAAGGAGTTATTGTATATGCCATTAGTATAGTTGCTATGTATTTCTCTTTGTCTGCATAGATTAAGTCATCATTTGAGGACAAGCAACAATTCTAAGTTGAGGGTGTTGATGTACTGTCAAAATACAACATATTTGATGCCTAAAACAAAGGATTTTGGGAGTTCTTAATGCGTCTTTTTATGGTTTTTATGTGTTTTGTGTTGTTCATGCAGAAAAGTTAGATTGGCATGATTTTGAAGAAAAGGTGTAGATATTGCTGAATCATAGGACATACTAGCTCACCTATGAGTCGCAACCCAAGCTACGAACCATAGTGTGTGTCATACCAAGAAACAAAAAGGGTTAGTAGACTTGGGCAACTGCAGATAGCATGTCCATATGCTCAGTGATCTATTTAAATGGTCATCTTAGGAACTCCCAACAGTCCCCTCCAAACAATGCATCAGCATGCCCTTGTTGCTTGGAGGTTAGTGCTTGGTAGAAACTAGCTGCCGATTCATCATCAGTTAGACAATGGTTTTGATTCATTGCCAAGCATTGCTTATACCTTTCCCAAGCTACCACCAAGGTTCTTCTAGCACTCTTTTGAAATTGCAGATGTTGTTCTGTAGCTTTGCTTGTTGGGCTCTTTATAGAAGTTCATGAGCAAGACTCTCTGTACCTTCCCCCAGTTAGAACAAACATAGGGTGGGAGAATTGACCACCATTCAGTAGCCTCACTCCGGAGAATCATGGGAAAAGCTTGAAGAGCCATGGCCTCCCAAGCAGGATGTCTTGTCCCAAGAATCCTCCTCAAAGTTTGAGTAAAATTCTGCAGGTGAGTTTGGGGGTCTTCGAATTCTTGTCCATAAAATAAGGATCACCTCTACAATATGTCCAACAAATCAGTTACTATATAGAGCTTTTGTTTCGTCATGGTGCCAACCAACCTGTGAATAGGCTAAACAGCAAAAAACAAAAAAAATAGAAAAGTAAACTATAGGAGAGTTTAGAAATTAATACTAGAACTAACTAATAGTGAAATCAAGTCAAAACCTAGACATATTCCCTTGCAAAGACGCCATAATTTTTTATGATGTTCACACTCCAATAAGAAAGCAGTCGCTGTCAGTAATTAACCTAACCGAAGGTTAGGGTCAAATCCACAGGGAATACAGGTCTTGACCAGAAGACTTCACTATTAATCATTTCAAGCATTTATAACTAAAATCTATAAATATGGGGGGGAGGGGGAAGGGTTGTGATTCAAAGAACAAAGTAAAAAAAACACTATACTAAGACGTGAGAAAATATTTAATTTTAGAGACAACTTGGGAAATATGTTCCCCATGGTTTGTTAACTCAATTACCCTAGATAACATATCTACAATTGGAGATTCATATGCAGAACTGTAACTTAGGTTCTTCCATCCCTTTTGTGAAGGTGAAGATCGAATTTCACCATGAAGCTTGGTCAGCTACAATGGCATGCCAACTAACCATTACCTATTGTCCCAATCCACCTCCCCTTGGTCTGGTTTGGTTGATTAGATAAGAACATATTAATTGAATGCTGTCATCTACTTCTCTTTTCCTATTCGTCACTACCTTGGTCGGGATCGTGATAGTAGGCTGGGTTTGGTGTTGGCTACCCCCAAACAACAATCTATATGAAGAGAAATAGATAATATATGCAAAACCCTAATCATATAAATGCAAGAAACCTAGGTCATCTCAAGTCAACTACTTATGGTTCCCACAACCCCAAGTTGTGGGTGCTTAGCTCCTCATCGCTAAGGCAAAAGCAACAAAAATGCAAATACAAGATATAGTTGAGAGTTTTACCACAAGAAATGAAGAATAAAGACACCATAAGTTGCAAACCACAATCTTGATAGATTGACAATAAGCACAAAGCATGGTTTACAATCCCCAAAATTGGGTTTTCCAAGAGAAAATGATAAGTTAAGCTAAAAACCTCAAAGTTTTCTTGAGAGTAAATTCAAAGTTGATAAAAAAACTTCTCTTTTTTAAATCCTCTTCTTTTAAAACCCTAACTTAAAGTATATATAGTGTTCATAAAATAACCCTAAAAATTATCCAAAAAAGACAGTTGGCAGGTGGTAGCTGGTACGCCTCATAGGTAAGACTGGTAGGATGACCTACGAGTTGTAATTGGGGTCTCATATCAGGTTCTTAGCATCTTTGACTCAACTAGTATGCCCCACTGTTATGAGTCATAACTTGGGCTACAACTTGACTCGTATGTGCATCTTGTAGTCTAGGCTTTTAGTTTTTGATCGAATATTTTGGCTCTCCGATTCTTGCTACCAATCCACCTATACAAGTTCTAGTGCAACTTACGACTCGTAGGATGACCTTGTAGGTGTGACCTCCACTTATCAAATTTATGATTTTTTTTGTTTTTTGTTTCTTACTATGATACATCTATGACTTGTAGCTTGGGCTACGACTCGTAGGTGAGCTCGTATGTCCTATGATTCAACAAAATATACAACTTTTCTTCAAAATCATACCAACCTAACTTTTTTGCAAGAAAAGTACAAAAACACATAAAAAACATAAAAAGTCGCATTAAGAACTAACAAAATTCCTTGTTTTAGGCATCAAATATGCTATATTTTGACAGCACATCTGCAGTGCATCGCAGTTACTACTCATGGTGGAAAGAGCACCATTGATCCTCCTATACCAATTGATGAGGATGATATTTAAGAGAAGAAATTTGCGGCCAAGGATGCAGATATTAGAGATGATAGTGGCAAGGATAGGGTGAGTGAAGCTGCTGATGCACCATAGATGTTGAAGCCCATTCCTAGGCTTCATCTTTGCTTCCCTCAAATAATTAAAAAAAAGAAAGGAGAAAGGCAAGTTCAAGCAGTTTCTCTCCATGCTGAAATAAATCTCCATCAGCATCCATCTTATTGAGGAATTGGAGAAGATTTCAGGGTATGCAAAGTACATGAATGATCTGGTTATAAAGAAGCGCACTGTGAGTCAAGAGCTCTCCCAAGAGCTTTAAAATTGCAGTGCAATTGCTACAAGGTCCTTGGTCTAAAAGTGAGAAGATCCTGATGCTTCTACCATACCCTGCACCATTAGAGATATGGGGATTGCAAGGGTACTATGTGGTCTAGGTGACAGCATTAATCTGATGCCCCTTGTTGTCTTCAAGATGCTAGGATTGGGAGCCCCTACTCAGATGAGCATACGATTGTTGATGGCTGATAGCATGGTGAATAAGCCTATGGGGATATTATATAATATCCTTATAAAGGTTGAAAAGTTCATATTCCCCATAGACTTTGTGATCCTGGATTCCGAAGTCATCTTCGACGCCCCAATCATTTTGGGAAGACTATTCCTAGCTACTGGGCAAGCACTGGTAGATATAAAAGTTAGTGAACTTAGGTTTAGATTGTATGACAAAGAAGTTGTATTCAATAACTGCCAGTTTATGAAGAGGCCAGATGATTTGAAGAATGAGATTTGGGCAATTGGTGAAGTCTGAGTAACCAAGTTGTCCAAGTTGTGCCGCGATAATAAATTAGGCGCTACTTAGAATGCAACCTAAGGTTTTTGATGTAATAGTTATAGTTGGAGCTTTATTTTTAGTTTTAAGACTTGCAGATAGTTTATTTCCTTGTATTTTGTTTGTAATTTTAGACATTGGGCTTGTTGCATACAGGGTAACAGTGTGTTCTGTGAAGAATATGCAGGTACATGGCTAAGTCAACCATTTTTCGCTGAGAAAGGCATCAGGAAGTGCCTCTAAGACTATTGGTCATATCACTTTACGACCATACATCATCTTGTAGATATTTCCAGTAATAAAAAAGGTGTGCACCCCAGCCCATGAGCAAACTTTATGATCCGTCGATAAAATTATGGCTTGTGAATGTGGCTCCTGGACCCCACGTAAGTCTTCTGAATGTTTGACTAAGTGTGGGGGGTCTCTATGACGAACCCTATAGGTTATACTTCATTTTATGACTCGTATACTAGTCCATGAAACCCAGTCTTGAAAACTAAGGTTTGGATGTTCTACAAAACCATAATTCACGAGCCGTAAAATGCTCTACGGCCTGTCATCGGTATTTCACAGAGTCCAGACCCATTAGCTTTTAACAGACCCTTGGGGTCAAAATATTTTGACTTTATTTGATCACTAAATTACGAAAAGTACCCGGTCAACCCCCACCTCTTAATTTTCCGATCATCGACGGCAATAACCCCTCCATTTTTTAGCAAGTTTTTCAATACCCTAGGGTTTCTATTGTCTCATCTTTGGTATGTTTTTGGTTAACCTGGTACCATTAATTTGCCTATATTTATATGGTTAAATTGAAAATTATGTCGAGAGTGGTTATGACGAACAAAAACCCATATGTGAAAATAGACTTTCTCATAATTGATTTGCGGTTGCCCGTTAATGAAATATGTGTCTAAAATCGAGATTCAGTGTAGTTGCCTTGTTGTATGTTTGAATTATGTGTTTTGGCACCTATTAAATCATCCATCATTTGTGATGAATTGATTATGTGTGTAAGGTGGTGTGTGTAATGACATGGGTGCATAATTTTGATGTTAATTTGTTCATACAGGGTTGGAAGGGTTGGGGAAGCATGCTCAATTATTTTTGATGGGGCACATGTGTTAATTATCATGTTGAGTTGTTGAAGGTTGTGTTGAAAATCATGTAGGTATATGCATATTGCTTCGATGCTGGTAGAATAGCATTGAAAGAAGTAGTATGAGGTGTATTGATTGACTTAAAAACTCAGGTGACTGAGTTTTCTAGTTTACGAGTGGTTTTTACAACCCTTGGAACATTCCACGAGTCATAATTACCCCTCATACAAGATTCTAAAAACTTCAAGTTTTTGAGTACCCATCAGACGAGACCTTCTATGAGTCATAAAATACTTTATGACTTATACAAAGGTCTCGTGGATCCCTATCTAAAATAAATTCAGACACTAGAATCCTCTATGACTTAGTCTATGACTCATATAACATTCTGTGAGTTATACCTGGTCTAGTAGACATTTCTAGTAAACAATAATTTTGTGACTACTATTTTACGAGATCCTTCTACGGCTTGGAGTTTCCATTACGGCCTATAGAGGTGCCTTCATAGACCCTTCTGCAACTAAGTCTGAGTTGATTTTGCATTTCATTTTTTGATTTGTAGGACTAACCACGGTGCGTAAATATCTATTTTCAGGTACTATGGGTTCGAAAGCAAAACATGAGGAAATAAGGGCTCTGTAGAAGAGGCTAAGGGATGAGCCTTCAGGGGATGAACAGGTCTCCACCCTAAGTAGTTCATTAGAGGAGCTCAGCATCCAACTCTACCAAGAGGCTGACAAACTATAATGAGGGCTCTTCCAGAGCTGGGAAGACTTAAGCTCTTGTCATTCATAATCCCCAGTCTGATAAGGAAGACTATGACAAAAGTGACTCTATTCAGATAACTCCATCCAGAGAAGAGTCACACTCAAGTTCAGGCTCCAGCGATGGGTCGGAGACTAAGTCTTCTCCCGTACTGCGGGCATCACCATCTCCACCAGATGCTTTTACTAGTCGGTGGTATATTGCAGGCATGCGAAACATCTACATTGAGGACTCAAAAACTATAGAGCATGGTAAGACAACCCACTCCATTTATGAGAAGCCTCGAGTCATCTTATAAAAACTCAACAGTATCCTCGGTCTCCAGGACACTATGATCAGGGCTCCAGTTGCTAACTAAATCCATTGGATGGTACTCATCAACCATGGTAAGGGAGTCCTACACATCCTTTGCAGCCATGATTCATATTAACCTTCCCAAGGGGAAGAATCTCCTTGCTCAGCATAGACTAATTGAGAACAGAGTGAAGGGCCGACAAGTGGATATCTCAGAGACAACCATTCACCGCATGTTGTTTGGGCAAGAGTTCCTTGCTCCTAGATCTACAACTGAGTTTGACTACAAAGTGGGGCAGACGAGGAACTTGATGGTGATTAGAGATTTATAGCACAAAGTGAGCTTGATGATATAGGTAGCTGGTTTGATTGTTGAGCAGGGTCAGTAACCTAGATGGGTCGCCATTCAGTCGGAGCCTATTATCAAGGCTTCTCTTTATTTCCCTGCTAAATTTTGGTGGACGATTATCAGATCACACATCAATTTGATACTTGCTAATAATACTTTAATGACGAAGCATGCAGTGTTAGTTCCCTGCATCTTGGATGGTGACAAGATAGATTAGGCTCGGCTCATTGCTGAGCAGATCCATGAGGCCACCCTGAAGAGGTCCACCTCCATGCCTTTTCTATGCTTAATCGACAGACTCTATCTAGAGTCGAGAGTGGAGAGCCTACAATAGCTGGACTCTCTGATCAAGGTCGAACATATATTGGATGCTATCTTAATCAAGGCTGAGGAAAACTCGATGGCACTCTGGTGAGCACTGCACTAGCTTTCCCCTATGAAAGAGATGTTCATCCCAATGCCACCACCTGAGGTTTCAGAAACCCTCCATACTTGCCTACAAATGCCACTACAATTGTAATTCCCTTATATCTCAAATAGGAGATATTTAAACACCCCTCTACGTAGCTCGAAAAAACCCTATGATGCTTTTTTTAAATATTTCAAAATCAGTGCAGAATTTCGCAAATCCGACCACATATTCTAGTTTAATGGGCAAACTTGAGTGGGATAACGAGTACCTACAAGGTATACTTTGTCCGTGCCAAGAAAAATAATTTTTGGTGAAACTTTACAAACACAGTAGTTATACGCTACGAGTCTGTGAGATGGACTAGTTCAAAACCTTCTGAAAAATTGTTCTATTTACTCCAGGGCAATTGGGTAATAACCATATACCTATATACATGAAAATCCCTCATTTTCTATCCATTTTGAGCCCTAAAAACCAACCCAAAATCTCTCAAAATCCTCTCTAATCTTCATCAAATTCTCCATTTATTCTCAAGTTTTTCAAGAAATCTTGTGGGAATTCAAGGAAACCAACTCAAGCCCTAAGTTCTCCTCAAGATTCAAGTGTCCCAATCTCTTTCTGGATCTAAGGATTTTATTCAAGCTTCAAGCTTCCATTTCAAATCTTCTTCAAGTAACTCTCCAAAGCTAAGGTATGTGGGTTTCAACCATTGAGTCCTTTTACCCATGGTGCCCTAATATCCTTTTTACTCAATTGCATGATTTAAAGTTGATTTTACAAATGGATTTACTAGTATGAACATGTCTAGGAACTATGTTAAGTTGTGACTGTTTTGCTATGTTTGTGCTATAAATTTTGGAATCTATTATAAGATTTGATGATGGGTTTTGATATATATTGCTTGAGGGTGTTGCAAAGTGTTGATTGATGGCTTTACAATGGATTTTCTTGCATGATTTCATCTCTATATTATTGTAAGATGTCATGAGGGGTTTTGGTGTATAATGCTTCAGGGTGTTGCAAGGTGTTGAGTGATGGTTTTATAATGAATTTTCTTGCATGATTTCATCTTACTCTTGTACCCCTATTAGACACCTGCCAAGTATTTGATAAAATGTCTGTTTATGGTTTCATGAGGAAGTGAAGGTTAAATGCATCTCCTATGAGTTGAATGGCCATATGATGATAAAATGATTATGTAAGTAATGTATATATTTGATGACTCTATGATGATGACAGGAATATTTATATAAGTTACTTTCATAAAAGATTACCTATGGTGTTACAAGTAGATTGTTGGGTTTCTATGTTTGTTGTGCACTTGAGAAAATAGAGAAAGTCTTCCCTTGTTTTTTGAAGTGAAATGTTGTGATGAGCTAGTTATATGATCTCTACCAAAAAGGCCATGTTGTAAGGTAGAATAACAAATAGTTCCTACCAAAAAGATTATATCGTAAGGTATAGACAACCTAACAAAAAGGCCATGTCGTAAGGTAGAATAACTAATAGTTCCTACCGAAAAGATCATATCGTAAGGTATGGACACCCTACTAAAAAGGCCATACCATAAGGTATAAAGACTAATGGTTTCCACCGAAAAGATCATATCTTAAGGTATGGAAATTCTATTGTAAAGGCCATGTCGTAAGGTATAATGAATCACGGCTCCTACCCAAAAGATTTTATCATAAAGTAGGGGAGGTCTTATACTATCTATCAAAAAGACTTTTTCATATGGTACGGGTATTGGCAGCACTCTCAAAAAAGTTTATACCGTAAGGTGAGTGGGGGCCATTTGGTCTATTTCATGAAGATTGGTAAGAAAGGGTCGAGTATGTATTCCATAATGAGTTACATTCCTTGATCATGATTTATAAGCATGTTTTACTTTAAGCATTGTTCATGCACGTCATGTTGCAAATGTATATTTTTTTCTATGATTATGCATTTTGATTAATGCCTATCTCTTATTGTATTGCATCCTACATACTTAGTACATTCCAACGTACTAGCGCATATACTATACCTACATGATATTATTATGTAGGAATAGGAGCCCCGCTTAAGCATTTCCATTTCAGGGACGCTACTTATGATCTCTTATTATGTATTATAACTTTCTCTTTGACTTATGTATTGACTATGAGGGTTAGCCTAGTTGCTTTGTCTTGTCCCTCGCTCTTATCTATATAGTAGAGATGTTGTCAGACATGTTATGTATCTATGCTATGAGCTTGATTCTATTGACTCTTGATGTTTATGATATGGAAGCTTCTCCTTAGTCCCAATTTCCCCTTGTTTACATTTATCTCTTATTATCATTCTAACTGCTTCAGCGACCAAGAGTGTGTAATGATATGCTATGAGGCTTGTTTGGGGTTCCTTCGGGTTTCTCATTCCCGATCACATCTAGGCCCTAGTCTTGGGTTGTGATAAAGGTGGTATCAGAGCACTAGGTTGTTAGATCCTCGAAGTCCTACACACTCATCAATTAAAGTCTTATTCATAGTTATGTTATACACCACTACTATGAGTAGGAGGCTATAAGACATTTTAGGAAATGTCTTCCTTCTTCATATTCTAAGTTATTCTATAGAGTTGGAGTAAGTTTTCCCCCATAATGATTGTTCTTTGCTCTTCTACTTGATCATGCCGCTTCAAAGAGGAAGGCAAAGGAAGGTAAGTTGAAGGTTTTGATTTTTGATGGATCCGAGTTTTATTATTCCTTTCATTATAACTTTTAGTTGCTTGTGGACTTCTTATATATCCTGAGTTATTTTATGAACCTTTGGTGTCTATCCTTTTTGTTGAGTGTATTATTGCTAGAAGGTTCATAGGTTATGATCCATGTATTGCATTAAGTCTTGCCTTGTGGTTTGTTAGAGTAGATGTGGCAGATTTGATGTCATACATGGGATGGAATGGTTGCATGCATGTTGTGTCTTCATGGATGGTAGAACTCATAGAGTTAGAATCCAACTTTCTATAAACCCATCTTTCCTGTGAACTCATCTTTGAGTGGGAGATTGTCAAGTGGTAGTAAAGGAGGTAGGTCCATTTCTTGTCTTAAGGTGCAATTGATCCCTAAGTGTTGCATTTATCATCTTGAAGGAGTTAGGAGTATTGAACCTAAGGTATTTTCTATTGAGATGTTTTCGATAATCAATGTGTTCTTGAAAGTCCTTTCTGATATTTAGAATTTGAGGTAGTGTCTTTTTGTTTGACTAGTGTACCGGCTATGCCTATAAGACTCATGAATAAGATCTTTAGTCCCTGCTCTATTAGGTTTATGTTGGTTTTGATATGATGGTTTGTTTCCCTAAGTGAGGAAGTGCATGTGAGTCATTTGAGGGTAGTACTACAAAGTTTAAGGAGGAAACATGGATGCTAAATTGGAGTAATGAGAGTTTGGGTTGTAAGAGGTTTCCTTTCTAGGTCATGTTATGTCGGGTGATGATATTAAGGTGGACCCTAGTAAGATGAAAGTGATTAGAGATTAGCTTAGACCTTGATTTCATAAGATATTAGGAGCTTCTTGGACGTAGGGAGCTATTACTGGAGTTTGTGAATAGGTCCCTTCTATTGCTTCTCCTATGACTTAGTTGACCCTAAGTAAGGCCAATGTTGTGACTGATGTTTTGAGTAGGGTGATTTGATAGGTCAGGGAGTTGCTATTCTTTGTGTTATTCCTTTATGGTAATAGGATACATGTGTGTGTTCCAGATGGTTGCGTGATTCTATAGTGGCTAGAAGGTGTCTATAAGGGTTGTCCTATGTTCTTTTTGCATAGAAGTCTTGTTTTGTGATCTTGGTTGAACTTAGCTTGATGTGTTGGAGGTCTTGAGGAGGTTTTGCTATTTGCATATATGCTTTCGATGAGTGTAGGACCCATAAGGTTGTAATATGTAGGGTAGGGATGGTCGATCTATTTGGTCAACTACAATGGGTTAGTCACTTCTCTAAGATTGATTTGAGGTTCAAGTTTTATTCCCTAGTGTAGATAAGGGTAGGTTATATCCCTAAGTGTCCTCTTGGATTACGAAGGAGCATTTCAAATATTGGTTGAGTTGTTGGTTGACTTATGCACTAGTTGTGTTTATGTGTCTTATGAATAGGGTCTTAAAACCCTATCTTGGCATGGTTTTGGTAGCCTTTAGTGGTAGAGCATTGATTTAGTTAGAGCTTATAAACCATTTGGGGCTAGTATCGCAAGTCTTAGGAGATGAGAGGTTGTTTGCTAATTATGATAGTTGTGAGTTGAGGGTAACAAGAAGGTGGTTAGAACTCCTTAAGGATTATGATATGAGTGTGTATCATTTTCCCCTATAAGGCTAATGTTGCAGTCGATGCTCTAGGTAGCCTAACACGTGCTGTTGATGGTGGTAAAGAGGAGACTAGTAGGGTCCATCGATTAGTTAAATTGGATGTTAGGTTGAGGAAAGTTGAGCATGTCTTGGTGGTTCCAAATCTTCTTAGGTTAAGAGGTCTAGATTAGGCAAGCCCTTCATTTTTGCCTTATTAGATATGGAGGATTTGGGTGAGAGAATAAAAGAGTAGACGTTATCTCCTAAGGGGGAGATGGTGGTTATAGTACCAAGTGGGTTAGGTGTATTTAAGGTTGACAATTGAGTTGGGGATTGCGGGTGATGTGGAGGATAAGTTGGCTCAGGAGAAAGTCCCCATGGAGGTGTTGGATAGGTGAGTGGAGAAATTAATTGATAATGGTATGGTGTTCGCTAAGGCCCTTTGGAAGAGTCATCTATCCGTTTGTGTTTCTTGGGGAGCCGGTGAAGACATGGAGAAGCAATATCAGTATTTCTTTCATTCTATTCAGGTTTATGATAACATGTCAAATCCTTTTTTGTGATTTTAAGTCTTATGTTTCAGCCCCTATGTCATTTGCATGCATTCATGTTTATGTTAACAAGTTCATGACAATTTTTGACACTTGGGTTGAGATTTTTGAAAATGGTGTTTAAGTGCATTATTGTATTCTTAATGAGGCTGATTTGTTCATAATTACTCTTCTTATGTACATTTCTTCAACATGTGAGGACGAATGTTCCTAAGGGGGAGATATTGGAACACCCCACACTTGTATAGGAATGCCCCCATAATCGTAATTCCCTTATATCTAAAATCGGGGATATTTAAACACCCCTTCACGTAGCTCGGAAAGATCCTATGATGCATTTTTTTCAATAGCTCAAAATCTGTGCAGAATTTCACAAATCCGACAGCATACTTTTTCTTAGCGGGCAAAATTATGTGGGAGAACGAGTACCTATAAAGTATACTTTGTCAGTGCCAAGAAAAATAATTTTTGGTGAACCTTCGTAAAACAGCAGTTGTCCGCGACGTGGACCTGACGCGGACTTGCTCAAAAACTTCTGAAAAATTATTCTTTTTATTCTAGGGCAATTGGGTAATAACCCTATAACTATATACACGAAAATCCCTCATTTACTAGCCGTTTTGAGCACTAAATACCAACCAAAAATCTCTCGAAATCCTCTCCAATCATCATCAAATTCTCCATTCATTCTCAAGGCTTTCAAGAAGTCTTGTAAGAATTCAAGGAACCAAGTCAAGCCCCAAGTCCTTCTCAAGATTCAAGTGTCCCAATCTCTTTTCGAATCTAAGGATTTTACCCAAGCTTCAATCTTCCATTTCAAATCTTCCTCAAGAAACTCTCCAAAGCTAAGGTACGTGGGTTTCAACAATTGGGTCCTTTCATCCATGGTGCCTTAATCTCCTTTTTACTCAATTGCATGATTTAAGGTTGTTTTTACAAATGGGTTTACTAGTATAAACATGTCTATGAACTATGTTAAAGCTATATAAAGTTGTGATTGTTTTGATATGTTTTGAGCTATAAATCTTGGATCTATTGTACGATTTGATGAGGGGTTTTGGTGTATAATGCTTGAGGGTGTTGCAAGGTGTTGATTGATGGTTTTACAATGGATGTTCTTGCATGATTTCATCTCTAAATTGTATGGTCTTGTAACCCCATTACACATTGCTAAGTGTTTGATAAAATGTCCGGTTATGGTTTCTTGATGAAGAGAAGGTCTAATACATGTGTTATGAGTTGAATGACCATATGATGATTATGTGATGATGCAGTGATTATGGAAGTATTGTATTTATATGATAACTATATGACAATTATAGGAATTCTTATATAAGTTACTTTCCTAAAAGATTACTTATGGTGTTGCAAGTAGATTATTGGGTTTCTATGTTTGTTTTGCTCTTGAGAAAATGGAGAAGGTCTTCCCTTGTTCTTTGAGATGAAATGTTGTGATGAGCTAGTTCTATGATCTCTACCAAAAGACTATGCCATAAAGTAGACTAACTAATACTTCTTACTGAAAAGATCATATCATAAGGTATGGACATCCTACTGAAAAGGCCATGCTGTAAGGTAGAATAACTAATAGTTCCTACCAAAAAGATCATATAGTAAGGTATGGACACCCTACTAAAAAGTTCATGCCATAAAGTAGAATAACTAATAGTTCCTATCGAAAAGATCATATCATAAGGTACGGACACCCTACTGAAAAAAGGCCATGCCGTAAGGTGGAATAACTAACAGTTCCTACCGAAAAGATCATATCATAAGGTACGGACACCCTACTGAAAAAAGGCCATGCCGTAAGGTGGAATAACTAACAGTTCCTACCGAAAAGATCATATCATAAGGTATGGACCCCTACCAAAAAGGCCAACACCATAAGGTATAAAGACTAATGGTTCCAACCAAAAAGATGATATCGTAAGGTGTAGACATTCTATCAAAAAGTCTATACCATAAGGTGGAATGAATCATGGCTCCTACCAAAAAGATTTTATCATAAAGCAGGGGACGTCTTATACTATCTACCAAAAAAGACTATGTCATACGATAGGGGTATTGGTAACACTCTAAAAAAAGGTTATACCTCAAGGTGAGTGGGGGTCATTTGGTCCATTTCATGAAGATTGGTAAGAAAGGGTTACGTTATCTCCTAAGGGGGAGATGGTGGTTATAGTACCAAGTGGGTTAGGTGTATTTAAGGTTGACAATTGAGTTGGGGATTGCGGGTGATGTGGAGGATAAGTTGGCTCAGGTGCATTATGAGTTACATTCCTTGATCATGATTTTCAAGCATGTTTTACCTTAAGCATTGTTCATACATGTCATGTTGCTAATGTACTATTTCTTGCTATGATTATGCATTTTGATTATTGCCTGTCTCTTTTTACATTGCATCCTACATACTTAGTATATTCTAATGTACTAATGCATACTCTATGCCTATATGATATCACCATGTAGGAACCGGAGCCCCGCTTGAGCATTTCCACCAACGTTGTTAGCACGGTTTCACTCAAGCTTGTTGGTAAGTCCTCCATTTTGGAGACATTACTTATGATCTCTTTTTATGTATTATGATATTATCTTTGACTTATGTATTGATTATGAGGGTGAGCCGGGTTGCTTTGTCTTGGCCCTCGCTCTTATCTATATAGTAGAGGTGTTGTTGGACATGTTATGTATCTATACTATGAGCTTGACTCTATTGACTCTTGACGTTTATGATATGAAAGTTTCTTCTTAGTCCCAATTTCTCCTTGTTTACATTTATCTCTTATGGGGTTCCTTCGGGTTTCCCATTCGCAGGTCACATCTAGGCCTTAAGCGTGGGTCGTGATAGTTCCACACACACCACCACTGCTACTGCTACTGAGGATAGACCCCACAACTAGAGGCAGATAAGAAGATGGAGCCCACTACTTCTACTCCTGCACCACAGGCCACTTGTTCACATATTGCACCTAGGGGCATTGTCTACATTTCCACATTATCTATACAGGTGATGGCGCAGAGATTATCACATGCTGAGTTATAGTTGACTTAGCTAGTTTAGTAGATTAGGCCTTGGGTCTGCTAGGCAATTTTGAATTCGGAGGACCGTATGTAGGCATATACATACTCGCATTGATGCCTTCAAGACGAGGGTATAATAACGCCTAAGCATGGTTAGGATAGTAGACTTTACAGCCATCCAGATGGAGATCCAACGACTTTGGGTCGATATGACAGCAACACTGGCAGTACTTGTGATACTGCCAGAGATGACATTCTCGGTGCTAGTGGTCAATCTATTTGCTCCCTAGGAGCACACATAGTCATCCCATGAGAAGAGGCCTGACCAGATGATAATCCTGGTACCGTACATTTTCATGCAGGGTCGAGAAAAGAGAAAGAGCTCAAGCTTTTCTTGAGAGAGTCGAGATAGAAGGCAGAGATATGAAGAGCTCGTGAGCTCGATCAGGTGAGGGATGCTGGCCCCGTCGGATAGAATACTACTACTAAGGGAGCCACCACGCAGGTTGAGGGTGGTTAGACTCAACCACATTGTGTTGCTTAGGTGCCAAGGTATGCTTTTTGACCCCTATACTTTAGTTTACTTTGATTGTGTGCATTGGGGACAATACACCTCTTTTTTGATTGAGTGTGGGTAGTTATGGGCCTCAGTGAAGTCAAAGTAGCTTGGGTCCATAACTACCCCAATTTTTTATCATGGGGTTTTCTTGCTTTTAATCTTTTTCCCCATAGATATTTATTTTCTGTTGAACCAACATGTTTAGGATGTTTAGGTAGTATTTGTATCATATAGTGCTAATATTTGTGGAATATACATATTTTTATGTTTTTTGTGAAAAATTATATCCATTAAATTTTGATTAATTAGTCTAGATAGCAACCATGCATGTCTAAGTATGTTGATAGTGCTTGTTCTGATAAGTGAAGGTAAATTGAGATAAAAAACATGATCTGAGAGTCTTTTGTTGGTAATGTAATCACTGCCATGTGAGTGTGAGCTATACTTGCTAACTTCATTTGTTGTGTGCTAAATCATAACTTACCCTGTTACTCTAAGTTTGTTTTTTATGCAGAACAGACCTATGCCAAAGGGTCCCCAACCCTTTGGATGGTTAGGGGTTAAGCCATACACTTCGAAGCCTTATTATAAATCAAAATTCAAAAAGAAGTACAAAGGAGAGGGACAATAACCCTACCTCCAAATCTATGATGGTATACATATCGTTCAACCTACTAAGGTCATCCAATTTGTTCCCATAACTAGAAAGAAAAACAAACTTAGAAAACACCGAAGAGAGGACTCCTCACAGTACAATGTTTCTAAGAAAGTAATAAAACTAGGGAGACTCTTCCTTACAAAATAAAAACAGAACAAACCTAGAAAACACCTAAGAACTATCATAAGTAGCTCCATAGTTCAGCAAAAGGATCAAGAGACATATTGATTAGTGAATAAATGACAAAATCAGGGTGGCTCTATAATTGTCTTAAGCTTTGTTCTTCTAAATGCAATCATATCCTATTTGTCCAAGTAGTAATATGCTTTGGCTTCCCTTGGAATGAAATGATCATCAAAAAATACTTGTCGAACTGTGAGGGAATGACTGAACTTTGCCATAGAATCAGCAACAAAATTAGCTTCCCTATTGTGTGCCTGCATCTGAAATCCTGCAATTGCAAAATCTAATCCTAAAGTCTAGCTAGTGTCTGAGTGAGTTGCCAAGGAGGGTTAACCAGTCTCATGATCCATTTATACAAAAGCTCTGAATCCACCTCCAAAATCACTATGTTATAACCTAACTGGATGCACCAAGCCAAGCCAAAAAGAGCTATCCCCATCTCAACTTGATTGTTAGTTCCTTCATCCAAGGAGGTGGAAAAAGCAAACAACATTTCCCCCTTACTATCTCTGATTATACCCCTACCTACAATAGTAACACCTGAGTTCAGCTTCACCCACTGACCTTGAGGTTTCAACCATTATACAAGAACTATTTTAAGCTCATGAACATATTTTTTAGCAAGTTGCACCATATATTTCCATTTCCCAAGCCACTGCATATAAGGAAATACTAATCTGAAGAGCATGTTAATATCTTTGATCACCATATATTTCACTCTAGCCAAGTTTGATTATTTGTTTGTATATTTGCTCCCACATTTGTTTTTCCATATATTCCAGTAGATAAAAATAGGAATAGAATGTAGGAGCAACTTATGAGCCTCATTCTTGTACCAAACTTCCCACCATCTCATCACATAGTGGTGAATGGGCAATATGGTACACTCAATCCCACAAAAGCTAGCAAAAAACCTCCAAGCATTAGCAGCGAATAGCCTAGTAATAAAAACATGATCAATAGTATCCAATTCCTGGAGTTAAACAACAATAACACATATGTGGATCATGACAAAAGCTTAAAAGTTTTTCATTTGTAGGAAGTTTACCTCTTAAAGCTCTCCACAACAGAAAAGAGCATTTAAAAGGAATTTGTCTATGCCAAGTGAACTCGTTAAGCTTTGATATAGGTCTATGATCTCTAATAATGTTCCAGGAAGAAGCAATAGTGAAGATACCATCAACATTCAACTTCCACATTGCTTTATCAGGTTCCCCCAACAGATTATGGATCGGAGATGCAAGAATAGTTGGAATAAATTGAGGAGGAGCAACTGCAGTGATAAGATCCACATCCCACTATCCATAATGCAAGAAATTAAAGATAGGAGCAACACAAAACCTATGACACACATTGTTATTATTGGCAAGAGGGCCAACCCCCAACCAATCATCCCACTAAAAGGAACAAGATCCTGAATTAATTCTCCACTGAATATGTTGTTCCATTTTTAGCCTACTATGGATCATCTCTTTCTACACAAAAGATTCACCTGTGTCCTATTTCTTGCATATAGAATTAGCTCTTTGATAATATTTAGCCCTCAATAAGGCACCCCACAGAGTATTATGATATGAAATTCCACCAGTGTTTAAACTGGAAGGCTTTGCTAACATCAAACATCAATCTCACTCTAATACCACCTTCTTCATCCGAAAAATTAAGGTTCTTTCATGAAGATCAATGATACTTCTTTTTCCTTTCAAACCATCCCCAAAAGAAATTTGCAAATAAGCCCTAAATCTGCTGGATAGTAGTTGAGAGAAGAGAAATGGAGGACAACAAATGTATAGGAAGAGATTGGAGCACATATTTGATCAAGGTTGCTCAACCACTAAAACTGAGAATCTTAGATTTCCATCCTAAGATTCTTGCAATAACTTTAGTAACCAACTCTGAAAAATAAATTACACTTTGTCTACTAAAGTAGATTGTGCAACCTAAATAAGTGAAGGGATCTTTTTTTTTCTGCACAAAACAAGTGATTTCTTCACTCTATTACCTATACTTCTAAAATCATTAGAGTGAATTACAAAATAGCTCTTGGATTTGTTAACTAATTTCCCGGACATATCTTCATACTTACATAAAACCTGCATAATAGGCTCCAAGGATCTACTTCTGCCAGAAGTGAATATGATAATATCATCAGCAAAGTTCAGATGGTTAATCTGAGGCCCCTCCTTTCCATATAGAAACCATGATAATTAGGATTATGATGAAGTTGAGAGCAGGTGAATACTTATAATAAAGAGAGCAGGTGAATGAGGGTCCCTCTATTTCAACCCTCTAGTGGAATAAAAGAATCCATGTCTGCCCCCATTAAAAATAATAGGATACTAGTTATTCGACATAATTGTCCATACAAAGTCTATAAATATCTCACAAAACCCCATTCTTCTCATAACAAGACAAATGTAAGACCAAGAAACTCTTTCATAAGTTTTTGCTATGTCAAGCTTAATAAAAACATGGCTACCAATAACAGGTTTCTTGATTTGGTGAATGATCTCTTAAGCAAGTATGATGGTCTATGAAATAATTCTCCCCTTAACAAATTAAGACTAATTTAAAGAAATCAAGTTAGGCAAAAGAGGGGGGGGGGTAAAGATAACATTATCAACTCTGGTAGACATTTCCATCAACAATAGGAAATGATCAGACCCTACTGATGACAAATGAGTGATGGTGGTAAGAGGCATGATTTCAAGCCATTTATCATTGACCATGGCTCTATCAAGTCTCTTCCAAATTCTAAAAAGTAGACCCTATTATTGCACCAAGTAAATTTCTGGCCAGAAAAACCCAAGTCAATAAGTGCACAACCTTGTTACTCTAAGTTAGACTATAGATTAATTGGATTAGGAAAGGATCTTAGGCTATTGTTCTTAAAAGTTGATTAGCCTAAATGACCTACAAAATTTGCAGAATATACCTTAATCCTAATGTTTGAGCCTAATATGTACCTATTCTTTGCAAACACTTTAGTGACCTAGCCTTGTTAGTTGTAAAAACCTTAAATTAGCCCTGGTCCTTCCTTGAATATTCACCTTGACTGAGGGAAAATTCCTAAGTTAAGGATGGCTACCAAAAGTAGCCCTGATGGATAATGTGCACCTCAACGCAAGATGACAGCCTAACTTAAGGGTGGCTGGTGTAAGGGTGAAACAAAAAATGAGGGGGGAAGTTAGTGATACAGAGAAAAGGAGAAAAATCATATAATAGGTGTAAGAAAAATTAAGTGATGCCTTAATTATAAGTTGAAAAGAGAAATAAAGTGTAAAACCAAGGCAAAAAATTGAAAATATAAAAAGAAAGCACCTAGAAAATCTTAGAATAGGAGAAAAGGGAGAATGGAATGAAAACAACTATGCTGGTAGGGCAATAGTCTAGAAAAATGCAGTGTCAAGGAGGACCTTTAGTCGCTATGTTCCCAAAATATCACACCAAAGCCCTCTGGGCCTATGTTACAAGCCTATAAAGTCATAAAATGTTTCTAGTCCAAGTAGTTGAAGATCATAGTCATGAGTATAGGGGCAAGTCTATGGATTGGGCAAGATGCATGAATATTGTTTGTGAGGGTGAGAGATTTTGCATAGCCCCAATATTATACATGAAAACATCACTAAGAGTGAGAAATGAGACTTCTTTCTGTGAGGGCACTTGCATTGCATTATTAGCATTAGGCTTATTCAATGGTTGTAGATTGTTTATAGTACCTCAGTTTTTATAGTTGTGTTGTCACATGCATTAGTCTGTATTAGTTTACTGGATGGTTATATGATTCTATTTTGAAAAATGGTGTGGGTATCTATGCTTAAGTCTATTGTGATATATGCCATTAGGTTGACATTTTTGTGTTACTATACTGGTTATATAGATTGAGTCTGTCGCTTGAGAATAAGCAACAATTTTAAGTTGAAAGTGTTATTGTGCTATCAAATACAATACTTTTGATGCTTAAAACTTAGAATTTTATGTGTTTTCAATGCGATGTTAGTGGGTTTTATGTGTTTTTGTATTTATTCGCTGGATTCTAGGGTTGACCTTGATTTCGGGAAGAATTTGCAGAAGTTGCTATTTTTGATGATATACGAGACCCTTTATGGGCTGTAGTGCATTCTACAAGCCATTAAAGAGGTTTCATGGACAATTCCAGTAAAGGGCTGACTTTTTGAAGTTTGTTCAACAAACAGTAAAATAGGTTGTGGACTACTTTACGAGTTGTAGATATATTTTGTGCCCTAAGGATCTGATTAAAATGACTTTCTGAATTTCATCAGATGAAAACCCCTATGGGCTGTAGAACACTTTACGGGCCATAGAGGGTGTCGTAGATCACAAGTCCAATTTTGTAGTAGCAATGTATGAGAGACCGATTATGGGTCTTTGAACACAATATGACTCGTAAACCTATTCGTGAGACGTGCCAATCCAGTTATCATATTTTGTTTAAGACTTGTATTTGAAATATTGTATATTAATAGGTTCTTGGGTTATTTTTCATTAAGTTTCCAAAGAGTTGAATAGTTTGAGAGAAAAATAGTGAGATTAAGTAGAAAAAACATTGGAGTGTTTTTATAAACATTTGTACTTTTATTTGATCTTATAATCTTGAGATTCTCATTGAAGATTGGATTTACTTGTGCTTAATTCAATTATGTAAGTACTCTATTATGTTATTCCGATTCATAAGTCTTGTATCTACACAAATCATGAGTAGCTAAATCCACAACTAGGATTGTGGGAACAATGAAGAACCAACAAGGTAAAACTAGATAATTCATAATTCTTGAAAAGTGTGCATACATGTATTAATTAACTATCTTCATTTTGCATCTTTTCTATTGGTGGCCAATATTAGAACTTTCCTAGTGTTATTGACTAGACTAAGGTTATAATGAATAGGAAAAGAGATTGATTAACATGATTCGATTGATGTGTTCTTGTGTAATCACCCGAACTAGGCCAAGGGTAGGTTGTACTGGGACTAATAGGTAAGGGTTAGAAATGCACACTATGGAGATAGGCCAAGTCACATAGAGAAATTCGCCTCTCGCCTAGGCCAAAGGGTTTGGGAAACTTAACTTACCGTCCTGCATGCTACACACTAGAAAAGAATTAGGTTATCTAGTGCTGCTGAATTAGGGAATCATAGGGAACACAATACCCTAGTTTCTCTCCATATTGGTGAAACTCTTATGCTAGTTATTTTTACTTTTATAATTGATATTGCAAACCCCTCCTTTTTTTATGGAGATAAGTAGGTTAATCACTCAAACTGCATTAAGTAGATTCTCCTAAGTTTACGAATTCCTTGTGGGTTCAACCCTAACCTTGGTTAGGTTCTTTTTTTTGACAACAATTGCATTATCATAAAAAAGGTGTAACAAGGGCGACATTACTACTGCACCAGTGTTGATCAAGCAATCCTAACCTTGGTTAGGCTCTTCTTCTTGACAATGATCACTTTATCTTAAAAAATAAGGTGTAACTTGGGCGACATCACTACTGCACTAGTGTTGACCTTGCCTGATGGAACGGAGGGATTTGTCATCTTTTGCAAAGCTTCGAGAATGAGATTAGGGTGTATGTTCATGCAGAGAGGGAAAATTATTGTCAATGCTTCTAGACAACTTAAAGTACATGAGAAGAATTATCCCACTCATTACTTGGAGTTGGCAGCAGTGGTGTTCGCTCTCAAACTATGGCACCACTATTTGTATGGAGAACATGATGATGTATTCATAGACCACAAGAGCCTGTAATATTTCTTCACCCAGAAGAAGCTTAATCTAAGGCAGAGAAGATGGCTTGAGTTACTCCAAGACTATGGAATAAGCATTCTCTACCATCTAAATAAAGCTAATGTGGTTACTGATGCTCTAAACAAGTTATCCATAGGTAGCCCCACCCATGTGGAGGAGGAGAGAAGAGTGTTATCTAAAGAAATTCACATACTAGCACGATTGGGAGTTCAATTAGATGAATCGAGCGAAGGAGGAGTAATTATGCATAATGGGTCTGCGTCATCTCTACTAGTGGAGGTTAAGGTGAAGCAAGATCAAGACTCTATCTTGCTACAGTTGAAAGCAGATGTGCATAAGCAGAAAGTGATGGCTTTCGCCAAACGGGGAGATTGAGTACTGAGATATTATGACAGATTATGTGTTCTAAAAATTGATGGTATTCGAAAAAGGATCATGGCATAAGTTTATAACTCTGAATATTTGATCTATCTAGGATTGATTAAGATATACCATGACTTAAGAGAGATTTACTTGTGGAGTACGATGAAAAGAGATATTGTTGAGTTTGTCTCTATGTGCCCGAAGTGCCAACAAGTAAAAGTTGAACATCAATGGCCATGTGGAGTAGCTCAAAACTTTGAGAATCTAATATGGAAGTAGAGTATGATTAACATGGACCTTATAACAGGTTTACCAAGGCTTCGCAGACAACATGATTCGATTTGGGTGATAGTTGATAAAATGACCAAATTTGCTCATTTCTTGGCAGTAAAGACGACTAACACTATAGAGGATTATGCCCAACTATATATAAAGGAAATTGTTAGATTACATGGAGTCCCCTTGTCTATTATCTCAGACAGAGGAGCCCAATTCACTACTTTGTTTTGGAGATCCTTTCAGAAAGGCTTAGGTTTGAAGGTGAACCTTAGCACTACTCTTCACTCGCAGACCAATGGCTAGGTGGAAAGCATAATTCAGACCTTGGAAGAAATGTTGAGAACCTAATTCATTGGCTTCAAATGTAATTACGATGGCCATTTGCCTCTAATTGAGTTTGCCTACAACACCACTTTTATTTGAGTATTTAGATAACCTCATATGAGGTACTCTATGGGGTGAGATATAGATCACTGATTAGATGGTTTGAGGTAGGTGAAGTAGCATTGATTAGGCTAGAAATGGTACATTAGGCTATGTAGAGAGTAAATATCATTCGAGAAATATTGAAGACTACACAGAGTCGATAGAAATCCTATATCTATATTATAAGAAGAGACTTGGAGTTTGATGTCAACAATTTGGTGTATTTGAAGGTGTCATCTATGAAGGGTGTGATGTGATTTTGGAAGAAGGGGAAGTTGAGCTCGACGTATATTAGCCCTTATCGGATTATAAAGAGAGTGGACAATGCAGCTTATAAGTTGGAGCTACCACCAAACTTAGAGGCCATCCACCCAGTCTTCCATGTTTCTATGTTTAAAAAGAGTTGGGAGGCCCACATTTGGTTGTGCCCATTGAGAGTATTGGAGTATACGATAACTTGAGTCATGACGAGATTCTTATCTAAATCCTTGATCGTCAGATTCGCAAGCTAAGAACCAAAGAGATTGCATCTGTCAAAGTGTTGTGGAGAAACCAATTTGAAGAAAATGCTACTTAGGAGGTGGAGGAGGATATGAAGACCAGGTACCCTCATTTATTCATGCCTACTGAGAATGAGAGATTTGATGGTAATAAAATCCCTATTACTTGAGTTCTCCTTCTGTTTTGAGTTTGATAGATGATAGAGCACTAGAGCTCCAGTGAGGACTGATTTGATGTGTTGACTATTTTATTGTTTTACTTGCTAAGATTCTTGACTGATTGATTGCATGAGTGGGATGATAGCTGGTTGATTGTTAGAGTTCATAGAGAGATTTGTGTCTTGACTATGTTTCCTAGTTTTCTCTTTATTTGAGGACGAATAATCCAAAGGGCGAGATAATGTAACACTCCTTAATTCTTTTCACCTAGTCTGAGTAGATGCACAGAGAAAACTAAGAAAATTGATTAAGAAAAGTTTCTGAAAGAGGAAACTATGAGGGCCATCTATAGCCCGTAGAGAGATCTACGACCCATAGAAGAGGCCTCGTGGAATCGCCAGATGACTTGGTAGAATTTTCTAAGTCTACAGCCCATGTATAAGACAACATATGGCCTATAAAATACTTCACAACTCATAGATTGGTTTTGTAAGTGGGTGATCCAAGAATCAACTTTTTAGTATCTCGAGCTACGAGTTATCAGACAACCCATAGAAGTTTTTACAGCTCATAGAAGTTGTTTTGTAGATGTCATGCAAAATTCCAGTAACTTCAAAGTTTTAGACACCTCATCTATAAAAGGTCATCTACGACCCATAGAAGTGGTCTCGTAGAACCTGTCGACAGTTTTTAAGAACGGTATTTTTGTCTCTTTCTATCCCTTTTTAGCACAATTATCATGACTCAAGCCTAGGGCCTAGGCATGACACGGCGCAAGAGGAACCCGAAGGGACCTCAAGCAAGCCTCTTAGAACATCACTACACATCCTTGGTCACGAAAGCAATAAAACAAGCATTAAGAGATATTAAAGTGGGACAGTCGGGGCTAAGGAAAGCACTTTCATATCGTAGACATCAAGAACAATAGAGTCAAGGCTCTTAGCATAGATACATAACATGACTAACAAACACCTCTAATACATAGATAAGAGCGGGGGCCAAAACAGAGTAACTGGGCTCACCTTCATAGTCAAACTAGAGAATAAAGAAGAATCTCTTAATACATAACAAGAGCAACATAGACTAAGGTCCCCGAAGCGGAGGACTCACTACAAGCTTGAGTAGTATCAGACTAGCCACATGGAGGAGGAGGATGATCAACTTGAGTACTTGTCCCTATATGGTGATATCATATAAGGAAGAGTATGCGTTAGTGTGTTTGAATGTACAAAGTATATCGAATGCAATGCAACAAGAATTAGGCATCATATTCAAAATGCACAATATTAGGCAATAGGCATAATATAACAATATGGCATATATGATCAATGCATAAGTAAAACATGCTTAAGTAGCTCATGCTCATATAGGATATTATATGTGTAGAAGAGACCAAGCAAGATTTCCAATGTACAAACCCCTTGGTAGGTTGATGATGATCTCACCCTATCATCCTAGTGGTGTGGTAGTTTAGAAGAGACAAAGATAGATTTCCAAAGTATAAAACCCCTTGGTAGGTTGGTAGGTGGTAAGGTACAAACCCCTCACTAGGTTAGTGATGATGCCGTCCCATCACCTAGGTGGTGAGATACAAACTCCTCACTAGGTTGATGAGTACAAACCCCCATCTAGGTTAGTGATGATGCCGCCTCATCACTAAGTGGAGAAGCATAAACCTTTCACTAGGTTGATAAGTACAAACCCCCATCTAGGTTGTCTGGGTTCTTAGTCCCCCCGGATTAGGCATGGTCTAATACAACACTTTATATTGAATTTATCATATGCATAAGCTCAGTTCATCATCATATAGTCAATCATATCATATCTCAATTTTGGGACCTTTATTTCCTCAAGAAACTACATTCGGACATTTTATCAAACACTTAGAGGGTGTGTAATGCAAGTATAGGACCATGAAATATAGAGATGAAATCATGCAAGAAAATCCATTGTAAAACCATCAATCAACACCTTGAAACATCCTCAAGCAATATATATAAAGATGAAATCATGCAAGAAAATCTATTGTAAAAATATTAATCAACACCTTGCTATACCCTCAAGCAATATACATCAAAACCTCTCCTCAAATCTTACAATAGATCAAAGATTTATAGTTCAATACATAGTAAAGCAGTCATAATTTCACATAGCTTTAACATAGTGTGCAGTGAATTTAATAATAAGCAAGACCCATTTGTAAATCAACTTTAATCATGCAATTTGAGTAGCTCCAAGACCCAAAAGCCTTGGACCGAGATAGAAATCACTGACAACAAAATACACAGGCCACGTCTGGTCTACTATCTGGACCTATCACGGAGGTAAAATTAACATATGTCCATGATAGCTGCGCATTGTAGTGCAGTTGCGGATCGATTCTGGATTAGAAAAATTATGAAAATTGAAATTGCTAATCCTTTGCTCTTAAATCGGGATTAGACTCTTTCCCCCCTAATTTTGACCCCCTAAACAAGAATATGATGTTGGATTTTTGATATTGCGCATGGATTATGAGATATATGAAATTTGAAATTTTAGGCATTTCGAGGCACATTTGCGGGCACCTTTTTGGGTTTGTTTCAATATCTCCCCCTTGGGAACATTCGTCCTCGAATGTAAAAGAGATGTAAAAGAGATGTAAAAGACAAGAGTAATCATGAACAAATCAACCCTAACAAGAATGCAATATTACTTTTAAACATGATTTTCAAAATCTCAACATAAGTGTAAAATCATCATAGATTTGTCAACGTAAACATGAATGCATATGAATGACATAGGGGATGATGTATAAGACTTGAAATCACATAGAGCACTTAGAATTATTACCTTAGGCTTGAGTGGAGTGGAAGAGATAAGTAGAATTATTACCTTAGGCTTGAGTGGAGTGGAAGAGATAAGGATATCGCTTTTGCATGT
>DF357647.1:82379-119295 GCA_000787875.1 Solanum virginianum | reverse complement strand
TACCTTGAGTTGTCTAGAAGCATAAGCTATGACCTTACCATTTTGCGTCAACACACAACCTAACTGAGAAGCATCATAATACACCACAAATCCCTTAAGCCCATCTGGTAGTGATAATATAGGAGTGGACACGATCTTGTCTTTCAATGTTTGGAAGCTCCTCTCACACTCATCGGTCCACACAAACATAACCTTCTTTTGAGTCAATTTTGTCATAGGGGAAGTAAGGGAGAAGAACCCATTCATAACCTTCCATAATAACCCTCTAGGCCCAAGAAGCTCCTAATATCCAATGGGGTCAATGGTCTAGGCCAATTTCTAATCACATCAATTTTCTTAGGATCCACTTTTATACTATTCCCTCACACCACATAACCCAAGAATGCAACCTTCTTTAACCAGAATTCACACTTATCATATTTAGCATACAATCTCTCCTCCCTCACCCTTCCCTGACACCACATGACCCAAGCATGTAACCTCCTTCAACTAAAATTCACACTTGTCATATTTGGCATACAATTTCTCCTCCCTGAATGTTTGCAACACAACCCTCAAATACCCCATATGCTCCTCCCTACTATGTGAATAGATCAATATATCATCAATGAAGACCACAACAAAGGAATCAAGATAAGGTTTGAAGACCCTATTCGTTAGATCCATAAAGATGGCCGGTGCATCGATTAAACCAAACGACATCACAACAAACTTATAATGCCCATATCTAGTCCAGAAGGCCATCTTGGGAATATCACATTCCCTCACCCTCACTTGATGATACTCGAACCGAAGATCAATCTTAGAAAAAAGCTATCCCTTTGCAATTGGTCAAACAAATCACAAATTCTTGGAAGAGGATACCTATTCTTCATAGTGACCCTATTGAATTACCGGTAGTCAATGCACATCCGAAGTGACCTATCCTTCTTCTTCACAAACAACACTAGAGCACCCCAAGGTGATTCGCTAGTCCTAATAAACCCCTTCTCCAACAAATCTTTCAATTGTTCCTTTAACTCATTCACTTCTGCTAGGGCCATACGGTAAGGAGGAATGGAGATAGGTTGAGTATTGGGGAGGAGGTCTATACCAAAATCCATTTTCCTTTTGGGAGGAACACCGGGAAGGTCATTTGGAAAGACATCAAAAAACTTATTTACAATTAGAACTGACTCTATGGAAGGGACTTTGGACTCCACATCTTTAACCTTCACTAGGTGGTAAAGACACCCTATAAAGATCAACCTACGGGCTTTAATGCAAGAAATGAATCTAACCTTGACCTGATATCACATCTTGACTTTCCCACTCAAGGAAAAGTTCATTAGGGAATTAAAACTTGACCCTATGGGTTCTATAATCAATAGAAGCATAGTAGGTATGCAACCAATCCATCCCAAGAATGACATCAAAATCTACCATGTTTTAACTCAACAAGACCACACGGCAACAACTTATGCAAAATGCAAATAGCACAACTTCTATAAACTTTCCTAGCAACAATAGAGGCACTAAAAGGAGTAGACACTTCACATGACTCATGTAACAACTTGGGGGCAACATGGAACTTTTCATCAATAAAAGGGGTAATAAAGGAAAGAGTGGTAGCCAGATTAATCAAAGCATATACATCAAAGTCAAAGATTTTCAACATACCGATAATAACATCGAAAACCTCACCAACCCCTTGCCTTTCATGTCGAGAATAAAATCGATTTTGCCTCGGGGTACCATCTTGAGCACCACCTCTACCCAATGAAATCGCATTTGCACCCCGGCCCTTGCCACAGTTTTTTAGATAATCCATCCTTTTGTTATCAAGATCCCCACAATCAAAGCATGCATTAGAACCCTATGAACATGGGCACCTATGTCTCTTACCACAATTAGGAAACATATCAATAGGAGCCACAACACAAAGAGTTGAGGCCTAAGGAGGTCATTGGCAAACCCCCTATTAGTAGCCTGAGAAGGCTTTTGGCCTTGATGAAATCTAGCACCCATTTTGGAAGTTACCCTCAAATTGGGTCCTCTTGGCCTCATGCCCACTTCTCTTCCTCAATTTCTCCTCCTCCATTTGGTTGACATAGGTCATAAATCGAGATAAGTCAATGTCACTAATTTTCATGGCGAACCAGCATTCTTCACTTACCAAGTCTGAGAACCCCATCACAAACTTATTCATCCTAGATCTAGGATCGACCACCAATTGAGGAGCATACTTTTAAACTTGATCAAACTTGAGGGCATACTCCCACTCATTCATAGTACCTTGTTTCAAGTTCATAAACTCTACCAATATAGCTTTCCTAAGCTCTAAAGGGAAAAATCAATTAAGGAAATCCAATTTGAACTCCTCCCAGTGCAGCACATTACCAATTCAAATCTCACCCTTCTATTGTTCATACCATATTTAGGCTACCCCTTTGAGTTGGTACGCAACCAACTCCGCCTTTTCATTTGGCCTAATATTTCCATGATATTCAAGATTTTGTAGACCTCATCAATGAACTCTTGTGGATCTTCATCCACCTTTGACCTATAGAACACTGGAGGATTCATCCTAATGAAGTCTTTTACCCTAGCTCCTGGGGTAGTAGCATGAGGATCTTGGGCCCCTTGATTGACTTGGTTGGCCACAACTTTGGCAAGCATAGTGAGAGCATCCCGGAGCTCACTATTGGTAGGTTTCTCCTCGGGAGTTTGGGCCCTTCTTCCTCTAGTGTTTGCTTTGATCTAGCATAGCAAAGAACAATCGTTAGGTGGAAAAACTGTCCATACTCTTTTATTCTAGTTCGTGTGTTAGACAAGTCCTTAGTGTAGAGTCTAGAGTCTAAAAGAAATATCCTTAGGAAATTCTCTCAAAGTTACTACACTTTTTAAATACACTTTCTATCTGAATAATATGATTGTTGGCTAAACTTTATTTTGTTCTTCTCTTTGGGGAGGGGGGCGATGGGTTGTTCCATCTCATAGTCTAAAAGGAGCAGGGAGGGTTCTAAGACGACACTCCAGCAAGCTCTGGTTGTTGGGAAACCAATGACTCGGTAGGTTACACAATATCAACTAGGCACTACTACAACAGTTAATATATGCCCTTATGCCACTAGTTGTGCATACAATAGCATCTGGAAATAGAACCAAGCGAGGTAAATCGGTACTACCAGAAGGAGACTTGAGGAGGGCTAAGTTGAAAGGGTGCTATAGGCTAGGGAGAGCCACTCAAAGCCTGTGTGGAAAGCCCAAAAAAGTCAAAAAAACTATCGTGTGGTTTACTGCTTTATATGTAAGGTCACTATTATGCTCAGAAACCCAACGAACTTAGGATGGTATGACACCTATTATGGATACGAACGCTGAAATCGTTGTGGTAGTGGTGCCTCAGGTGATCTTGCATGGCATATAGTACCACACCGCCTGTAACCTGTCCGAGCCGATGGGGTCCCAGTCCTGCTAATGCTAACCGAAGTGCTCGCATAACCCCCGCTCTGGCTCCTGGCCGCCCTATATGGTATGAGAGCCAACCCCTTCTCCGTCGCCCAGAGAGAGGAACAAGGTCTTCATAAGGTTTATCTCTCGTGTTATACCACCAATTTTAGTTATTCTGTCATATACTTTAAGTTGTGTGTTTACTTTAGTCTGTGTGTTTACTTTGAGTCTTTAGCCATAAATCTTTGTACAGTCTTTACTTAAACAATTTTGAGTATTTTTCTTAGAGCTTTAGAAAAATATTGAGTTAGTCCATAGATCCTTAGAACAAATACTGTGTGTCTTTATAGTCCAAAAATTATTTCAGAGTCTTTACCGTCTTCGTCTCGTTCCTATAAATCTATGTCTTTACCTTCAGAGTTGAGCCTTTGTAAGTCCTTTGCCAAGTTAGAGATGACTCCTACCCGGAGCAAAACTCTCTCTTGCAAATATGACTATATCCATGAAGTAGATGTGTTACCCCAGAAAAGAAAATATCCTCTACATATCTACCTCTACCGAACCCACACACTACCTTTGCCAAAAAGACCTATAATCCTTGGTTGCAAATACACCTCTCTAATTCAACCTAAACCCACAGGAGTAAAAGAATATGTTGCTGCCTCAAAACTTGACCAGCACCCTATTCTTACGACCTAAGAGATTGTGGTTCACCCATATCCATTTTAGTGTCGTCAGAGTTGTATTGATGTATCACGGAAGAAAAGGCTCGCCCGTAGTAGCACATCATTCCCTCTTGGATACCCGATACAATGAGTACCAACATGTGCATTTGGGCACCTCTGAGATCACCCTTAACGCCGGGACTATGTTCATCACTATCTATCCCAACTTCAACATGTCCCTGCATGATCCGTACCTCACGCAGGCGTTGAAGATCCATATCCAGATACTCAGAGCTCCACAAGCTAGAGATGTTATCCAGGCAGCTCTACACTTCTAGCTAGCTTGGCAAGTTAAGAACCATGCCATGGACCTATCACTCCCTAGTGGCCAAGATGCTTTCTTCCTTGACATAGATGCCACCAACAGAATGACTCAATATACCCAGATCCCTAGACAAATCAATCGGGAGTAGCTTGCTAACATTCTCCCTACCTCATGGGTCACAAACTATGAGAAGTTAAGAAATCCCCCTCAACCTCTCTAGTCAACTGAGCCTACTTTTACCAAAAAATTCAATGAAACAATCGCCCATAAGCTTTGACCATTCTCACCTCAAAAAGCTCCACAAAATTTCCTTCTACATAAATATGTATCAATCCTTGGATAATAACCTAGAACTTGCAGATCCAAAGCTTGCATCTGAGTTTGGTACCTACCAGTTTGATGATTGGATTGAGCAGTTTGATATGGATGGTCAATGTGTCCACTGGTCACGCTGTCCCTTCATGGGCTACATACCATACGATATCGACTACGACTGCCAGGATGATGAGATAATAATAGATGAGGATTGCTAGAATGAACCTCCTACTATTACATATGAACCTAGAAACCTTTAAAAGTCATCATCTCTATCAAATCCTACATCCATAAATGAGCCTTCACCTCCACTGTTTATGCTATCACCCACAGGCTCTAGTACCTCATAGGATTTTCCCCCATACCAACCTTTTGATAAGGATAACCTGAGCTATGCTCCAAAAATACCACACAAGAAAGTTATCCTACAAATGGGAGAACATATGCCACAAGGTGACATAGAGGCAACCCTCAACTGGCAATCAGAGAAAGCAATGGTCACAAATAAGGCGTTGTCCAGCATCATTCATTCCATCAAGTACGTCATCCAGTCTTAAGGCAAGATGCAAGCAAGGATGGACTTGATGGAAAACAAAATGGCAAAGATATCTAACCATCATGACAGACTTATTTGGGCACTGGAACATATATTAAAAACCATACAGTTTGATCTATGTCTGTAAGGAACGTCACTATCTAACTTCTTTGAACAACAAAAGAATGAGATAGCTGCACTCAACGAGCAAATCCAGAGCCTGAAATATGGTAATCCCAGGCCAAGGAGGACATCAACTTCTCCAATTAGGCCTACCTTATTTCCTATGTGCTCACAACCGTACTCCCCACCGAAGCAAGAGAGCTTCATGCATAAGTTCTTTTTTGGTATACCTCAAGCTTCCCAACAAAAGGAATAACCAGAGTTTGATATAGCTAAGTTCGTGCAGGAGAGAAAGGATGCCCCAGCGGTAGTCCAAAAGCAGTCCGAAGAAGCACAATCAAAGGCGGAAAGAAAGAAAGCTATGGACCCAGGAACCATGATAATTACTAGATGCAACACTCACAAAAAGAAGAACACCATCTCAAGATGCATCTACTGTAACTGCAGGAAAGACCCAGTCTTTCCCCATCCAAATTTTGACGACTATAAAATATTATCTCCAAAACAAATAGATAAAGATAAAGCATGGGATGATATGATCAGATCTGCCAATGAAGAGGACTAGCAGCCCAAAAATTATGGCTTCCCTGGAACCTAAACTGATCAAATTCGATCAGGAGGTTTCGGAGCTTTACGTCTTGAAAGAGGACTGTCCAACTGATGATTACCTTAGGGCAATCGATGAACACTTCAGATTCAATGACCAACACGATGAAACCACCTCAGAATTTAAAGTTCTATCCAATGAAGATATCTGATGAAATGAATAACTTAAAACTATCACCTCAGAATTTGAAGTTCCATCCGATGAAGATATTTGATGAAATGAATAACTTGAAACCATCATCTCAGAGTTCTCCACTAAGGATAATTATCCACTAGAAGGATACATCCAGGATAATGAGGATTCTCCATCAACTGATTCCCAGGAATATGTTGATGATTCCCAAGAATATAGGGAAGACACTACAGAATCATAGCTATCATCAGATGAGAAGGACTATGCCCCACTCTTCATGAACCAGTACAAAGAACCTGAAGTCTCCGAAGTAAATGGTGATGAGGATGGCAAGACAGAGGATCTTATCCCAGAATAAAGGCCAGAACTAGCAACCACATCTCCAAAGCATGTTAGAACCAACTTTCACACTTTCACCCTTGACGATGTCAAAGTCTCACAGTGGCCTCGAAGAATCCAAGACTTCTACACCTAGATAGTCACCAAGAATTTGGTCGAGCATGAGAAGTACATGATATTGTCAGACTTCACATTAAAGTTCTCCAACATTCTCAGCGATTGGTGGAACGCACTTAGATTACAAGATTGCAACTACTTCCTCACATCCCAAGACTTCAAAGGCAACCTGAATATCCTTATAGAAGTCTTCTATGGAGACACTGGCCAACAAAGAGAGAAGCTGCGAAGACAACTCTTCGAGATGAAATGCATGTCATTTGATAGAAATGTTATCGATATCTATTTCGACAAGATGGCAAGAATCTACTTTGAGCTAGGGAGGAGACCCTAGTTTGAAGCAGACATTCATATTATCACTGCCTAAGATGCTAGCAAGGCATGCCATGACGATCATCGAAGAAAAACTCAAGACCATAACTGCCCCACACATCTGCTACATTAGGCAGGTGATCTTTCAAGCACTGGACAACATTTTCTCCAAGAGATTTGTCTTGAAACAGATTGTCCAGAGCAACCCGGCACTTGATAGGGCATGCAGTAGGAGTGACTTAGTCACCAAGTCTGACTATGTGTGCTCAAGCTGCTGAATCAGATGGAAGGTCCACAAACAGTACAAGAGGTTCAGGTTGCCCAGACCTCTAAACACAAGGTCAAGGATGACCCAGCGCACCAGATACTTTAGGAGAAGAAGTCCAGGCAACTATGATAAAAGAAATCGGTGCTTCCTATGCAATAAACCTAGACAGTATGCTAAAAGTTGCCCACAGTCTAGAAAATTAGTCAAAACCCTCTAACTGTTCGATGAAATAACTGATCACACAAGCATCTATCTTAGTAGAGATGATAACTTGGAGTTTATTTCTCCATGAAGGATGAACTAACGGGCGAAATGCTCTTCTCCCTAGAAGTGTACAAAGCAGCAGAGGAGGATGGCAACACCACTGATGCATCTGGCCACAACATCTACAAGATATCCAAACTAGGAAGGAACGACAAGGTTGATACCCCTCACATTCAGTTGGCTATCTTCTCATCCAAATAGGATAAGCCGGTGCACGTAATCACACTTATGGATATAGGGGCTGCATCATCCATCCTCAACCCAGTAGTCTTACCTGAGGATCACTAGATTTCTCACTTCCAGAACTTCAATTCTCCATCAAGAGATATCATAATAACCAAGCTAATTAGCAAGCACCCAATCGTGACTAAGTTCTTCCCATGCCTACAATTCAAGACAAAGATCCTTGGTTCAGCAGTTCCTGGAAGAGATCTCATCATTAGGTTCGACATCTACAGATAACTTAAGGATCGCCTTGAGATCAGAACACGAGGAATAGCTTTCAGGAAATTGTTCAAGTCATACACCACTATCCCCAAGTTATTCTACCTCTCCGATGGAGATATTAAGGCTAAAAATGCCATGTCCATATCGATGATCAGTTGACCACCAACACCTCCAAATGAATGGCAGATTACCTACCAAAATTGTTCACCTACTTCGGGGATCGCTTTGATCCATCAATCATGGTGGAAAGAAGGAAGTTCTACAAACTCCAGCTATTAAGAAAATATGGAGGATTCATTGCCAAACCTTTTAGAGTCCACCCGGAGTACCCATTCTACCACCTATTCATTCTCATGGAGATGATTTCCCCCAAGAACTCCTATGACTATTTTGGTACTTATGTCACCAATTCTATATCCTTGTGGAGCTCAAGTGTAACTTGTTAAGGGATTTCGACAGAATCACACCACCCTTACAGAAGTTCTTACTTTGGTTTCGACCAAGATGATGATGGGTGCGTTGTTTTAGAGATTCCTATGAGGCCAAGATTTTCATGTTGCACAGGTTAGTGAAGATAATCAACATAGGTCCAGGCTCAACTAGAAATTTCCCTATGTTGGAAATTCGTAGTCTTTATTTTGTCCTTGGGAGACGAGTACCATGAAGCACAAAGAATCATCTTCTAATAGAATAGATGCATCCCAAAGGAGCTAAGGACCAAAGAAGGAACACGATGGAACTACACCGATGACCACCCTCACTTGGAGGAGGTTCGACAAGTTGCTAGAGAGTACAAATACTTCACCACAAAAATGGGATCATAATGTTGTAGGACCATTAAGCAGGAACATATACTTTACCAAATTGCTCAAAAAAGGCCTTAAGAATAGAGAGTTATGCGGGAAAAAACACAGCATCGATTGGTGGATGGAAGAAGGATACTCACGCCCACCGGTGACACCTTCAACCTCTGCATAGTTCAATGCTATCGATGACATATGCAAGTTTCACCATACCAAAATTACCAACTCTATCAAAAATTACCACTTACCCAAATTACCCACCAAAATTACCTCAGCTTCTTCACCAAGTTTACCCCAAAGCTTTCTCACCAAGTTAGCCCCAATCCTATGTCACCAAGCTTATCCAAACTTTGTCCCCAAGTCAGCCCTCATCCTTTGTCACCAAGAAAACAACAAACTTTATCCCCAAGTGAGCCGCAATCCTTTGCCACCAAGAATACCACAAGCTTTGTCCGCGAGCCAGACGCAATCCTTTATCACCAAGTATACATACCAGCAGCTTACCCACCTGCTTACAGCCGCCTATAAGTTGCTGACTCACTAGCTTGCACATGCTGTCACATACTAACATCATACTTTTATTTTTGTGTTTTGTTTTAGTAGGCTCTATTCACATGTTAGGTGGGGCCTGATTTGAATAAATTAGATAAAGATAGTTTGTCTTGGTAAGACTTACTATTTTTTTTTATAGTTTTACTCTTTTTAGAATAAGTTAGGGCCCATCCATTCCTAAAATGTTGTGCCACATGTGATTTGTTTTTATTTTAGAGTCGGTTTGTAAGGTTAACCTTCTCCTATAAAAGGAAGGCCAAGTCTTAAGCCAAGGACATATCATAAGTACATCATAGATCCAACATAAATCATATAAAAGTCCTTAGTCTAGAGTCTAGAGTCTGAGGGAAATATCATTAGGAAATTCTTTCAAAGTTACTATACTTTTATAAATACACTATCTGTCTAAATAATATGATTATTGGCTAAACTTTCTCTTGTTCTTCTTTTTGGGGTAGGGAGATGGGTTGTTTGGTCCTATAGTCTCAAAGGAGCTGGGAGGGGTCTAAGGTGACACTCCGGTGAGCTCTGCACATCGGGAAACCAATGACTCGGTAGGTTACACAATATCAACTAGGCACTACTACAACAATTAATGTTTGCCCTTATGCCGCTAGTTGTGCGTACAATAACATCTGCAAATAGAACCAAGAGAGGTAAATTGGTATGCCCAGAACGATACTTGATAAGGCCTAAGTTCAAAGGGCATTATAGGTCAGGGAGATCCGCTCAAAGCCCATATGGGAAGCTCAGAAAAGTCAAAAAATCTATCGAGTGGTTTACTGCTTGGTCGGTAAGGTTGCTATTATGCTCAGAAACCCAGCGGACATGGGATTACATGCCTCCTACTATAGACGTGAACATTTAAAACATTATGGTAGTGGTGCCTCAGGTGATCTTGCATGGCATAAGGTCCCACACCGCCTGTAACTTGTCCGAACATCTGGGCTCCCGATCTTATCGGTCCTGTCTGTGGTGCTTGCCTAGCCCTCGCTCTGGCTCCTAGCCGCCTTATATTATATCAAAGCCTCCTATTCATAGTCATTACATTCATCACAACTATGAATAGGACTCTAATCGAAGAGGTGTGTTGGACTCCAAGGATCTATCAACGTAGTGCTCTGATACCAAGTTTGTCATGACCCAAGCCTAGGGCCTAATCGTGACATGGCGTAAGGGGAACCCGATGGGACCCCAAGATAGCCTCTTAGAACATCATTACACATCCTTGGTCACGGAGGCAATAAAAAAAGTATCAACAGATAATAAAGTGGGACAATCGGGGCTAAGGGAAAACACTTTCATACCATAGTCATCAAGAATAATAGCGTCAAGGCTCTTAGCATAGAAACATAACATATGCAACAAACTCCTCTAATACATAGAAAAGAGTAGGGACTAAGTCAAAGTAACCGGGGTTAGCCTTATAGACAAAATAGACAATAAAGAAGAATGTCTCAATGCATAACAAGAGCAACATAGACTAAGGTCCCTGAAGTGGAGGACTGATTATAAGCTTGAGTAGTATCAAACTAGCCATGTGGAGAAGGAGGATAATTAACTTGAGCACCAGTCACTACATGGTGATTTCATGTAGTCAAGAATATGCATTAGTACGTTTGAATGTACAAAGTATGTAGGGTGCAACGCAACAAAAATTAAGCATCATGGTCAAAATGCATAATAATGGGAAATAGGCATAATATAACAATATAGCATGTATGATCAATGCATAAATAAAAGATGCTTAAGTAGCTCATGCTCATAGAGGATATTATATATGTATAAGAGACCAAGCTATATTTACAAAGTACAAACCCCTTGGTACGTTAGTGATGATGTCGCCCCATCACTTAGTTGGTGAGGTACAAACCCCTCACTAGGTTGGTGATGATGCTGCCCCATCTCCTAGCTGGTGAGGTACAAACCCCTCACTAGGTTGGTGATGATGTTACCCCATCACCTAGGTGGTGAGGTACAACCCCCTCACTAGGTTGATGAGTACCAACCCCATCTATGTTAGTGATGATGCCGCCTTATCACTAGGTGGAGAAGTACAAACCCTTCACTAGGTTGATGAGGACAAACCCTCATCTATGTTATCTGGGTTCTTAGTCCCCCCGGATTGGGCATGGTCTAAGGCAACATTTTATATAAAATTTATAATATACATAAGCTCATTTCATCATGATATAGTCAATCATATAATATCTCATGCTTTGGACCTTCATCTCCTCAAGAAACCAAATCTAGACATTTTATGAAACACTTAGAGGGTGTGTAATACTAGTATAAAACCATGAAATATAGAGATGAAATCATGCAAGAAAATCCATTGTAAAACCATCAATCAATACTTTCCAACATCGTTGAGCAATATACATCAAAACCCCTTAAATTTTACAATAGATCAAAGATTTATAGCTCAATACATAGCAAAATAGTCACAATTTCACATAGCTTTAACATAGTGTGTAGTGAATTCATAATAAGCAAGACCCATTTGTAAATCAACTTTAATCATGCAATTTGAGTAAAAAGAGGCTTGGGTATCATGGGTGAAAGAAACCCATGAAAGAAACCCACATACCTTAGCTTGGAGATAAACTTGAGGCTTGGGTATCATAGGTGAAAGGAATCCATGAAACAAACCCACATACATTAGCTTAAAGATAAACTTGATGAAGATTAGAGATGGAGACTTGAAGGTTGAAGAAGAACCTTGAAGGAAAACCTTAGCTTAGGATGAGATTTGGGGAGTGAAATTATGACTAAGTGTTTTAGTGAGTTCTGGAAAATGTTTAGGATGATATGAGGGTGGAATTTGACTAAGTATAGGTAAAAACACGTTTAGGAACCTTGGGCGCAAAAAATATGACTAAGTGTTTTAGTAAGTATTGGGGAATGTTTAGGATGATATGAGAGTGGAATAAGGCTAAGTATAGGTAAAAACATGATTGGAAACACTTCGGCGCAAGACCCAAAAGCCTTGGACCGAGATAGAAATCACTGGCAACTAAATACACAAGTCTACATCTGGTCCATGATACGGACCTATCGCACATGTAAAATTAACATATGTCCACGATAGTTGCACATCGCGATGCTATCGCGGATAGATTCTGGATAAGAAAAATTATGAAAATTGAAATTGCTAATTGTTTGCTCTTAAATTGGGTTAGACCCTTTTCCTCCTAATTTTGACCCCCTGAACAAGAATATGAAGTTGGATTTTTGATATCACACACGGTTTTGAGATATATGGAATTTAAAATTCTGGGCTTTTCGAGGCACACTTTCGGGCACCTTTTTGGAGTCGTTTCAACAATCCTTAGCAATTTTAGACTTAAATAAAGTTCTAAAATAGAACTCTAAGGTTATTGATGAGCTATCAAAATACAACACATTTGATGTCTAAAACTTAGGATTTTGTGTGTTCTTAATGTGACTTTTATGGGTTTTATGTGTTTGTTTTTGCAAGAAAAGTAAGTTGGCAAAATTTTGGGAAAAGTTGTAGGTTTTGCTAATTTTTTATGACATATGAGACCCTTTACGAGTCATATCACAATTTATGAGTCATAGAGGTGGTCTCATGAAGGATTCTAGTGTTGAAGAAAAACTAAAGTTCAGCCACACAAGACCCAGTTACGAGTGGTAGTTTCATTTACTAGTTGTAAGGGGATGTCTCATAGTGATTTCCAGTATTGATTAGACTTGGACCAAGAGATGCAAATATGGGAAACAAGAAGTCAAAATGATCGTAGACCTAACTACCACTTGTGAAGGTACTTCATATCAATGAAGTCAAAGATGCAAGTGGTTGACAATGAAAGCCTGATTACGGCTAAGAACCTAAGTTACAAGTCGTAACTCTGACTCGTATCAGGCACCGACCAGTTTTTTTTTAATTTAGAGACTTCTTTATAAATATTATAAATAGAAAATACTAAGTCATTTATAGGACTTTTTGAAGTTTTTCAATAGAGAGTAGACAGAGACACATAGAGAGCACGAAATTTTAGAGTATCTTTTAGGGTTCATCTTTGGAGACTACATTTTGGAGAAGAGATTCAGTTGTGGATTAAATTCAACTTTCAATCTTGTGATTCTCAACATATATTGGGTTTTCTTTCTATTCAATCTTCTTGGATAAGTGATTAACTATCTTCTCTATTCATTTGTTTCATTATTTGCCTTAGATATGAGTAGCTAGACCCACAACTTAGGGTTATAGGTCCCATGAGAATCTAACTTAGAAAATTTGAATTATTTGCATTTCTTAGAATGGGTATTTTAATATATTAATTATTTCTCTTCATTTTGTATGTTTTCTAATGGTGACCAACATTAGAAATTGCCTAGTGTTACCTTCCTGATCAAGGTAATATGAATAGGAAAAGAGAGTGATAGACAGGATTCGATGATCTGTTCTTATTTAATCAACTGAACTCAACCTAAGGGAGGTTGACTGGGACTATTCGTAATGGTTAGTTGAGCACACTATGGAGATGGGCCAAGTCCCATAGTGAAATTCGACCTTCACCTTTGCCCAAAGGGTTGGAAGACCCTAAATTACCGTCCTACATGCAATATTCTAGTTGAGAATTATAAAATCCAGGGAATTTAAGTTAGTGAATCATGGGGAACACAATACCCAAGTTGCTCTCTATTATTGTTTTTCTCCCAATTTTAGTTAGTCTAGTTTAATTTTCTATCGATCAATACAACCACCTCCCTTTAGAGAATTAAGTTAGCTGATATTTGAATTGATTATTGGTGAACTAAGTTGCAAAAGTCCCATATTTATTATGGGATTCGACCCTAACCTTGGTTAGATTTATGATTTTGACGATCGCTTTACTTTAAAAAGAGGTGTATCTTGAGCATGATCAAAGCAAAATAACATCATTTTCGAGGAATACATCAAGACTTTGATTTGGATTCGCTAGTAGTATAATTGAAGCATTAATCTCTCTTGTATTTTATTTTTGTTTTTATTTTTGTTGACCTAGAGGTTTAACGAATTAGAAGACGAATGGATCAAAACAATGCTAATGTCTCGGGAGCTATTGTGTTGCCGTCTTTATCGGCTAACTCAATGTTTATTATTTCCAATGAGCTAATCCAAAGGTTGCAGGATAATGGTTTATCGACTAACTCAATGTTCACTATTTCCAATAGGCTAATCCACATGACCATAATCACTATATCGCATATGTTTGTAGGGGTGTAATGGGAACACAACATCTATCTATGGATGTTGTCTAACTTTGTGACTTCCCATTCTCTCTCAGAGGCAATGCGATAGTGTGGTTAACTCAACTTCCATAAGGCATAATCACTAGTTGAGTGGAATTGCAAAGGGATTTCTTAGCAAGGTTATTTGCTAGGTCAAACAGGTTTAAGCAGAGGGACCGAATCATTAGCTTCTAGTAATTCCCTGGTGATTCACTCCATTCGACATAGGAGCAGTACAAATGATGCTTAATAAGTGCTCCAGACTATGGCATTTCTGATACAACACCAGTGGTGAGTTTCTACCAAGCATTACACTAGGATAATCAAGCATATGCCAATGATCTAATGGGAGGGTCAGTCTTGGGGAAATCATTTGCAAAAGTTACTGAACAGATGGACAAGTTGGCTGACATCCAATATATTGTATAGACCTATCGTGAGCAACCAATGAGTCACATGGATTGTTCTGATTAGAACTCTGAGCAAGCAAAAATAAATACAGAAATCTTCCAAATTTTTTAACAAAACAGATCAAATATGGAGATGCTTATGAAACAAACATAAGGTCTAAACACTCCAGGAAGTAGTCGAGGAAGCCACCACTCCATGAATGTAAGCCATGAGGAAGAGTGTTATAAGAGCAATTAGGTCATGCTACTGCACCATCACCATAAAGGAGATGGAAATTCTAGAGTTGAAGATATGCTCGCCCAGTTGGTAAAAAGGGCAAACACGCAAGAGGAGATGTTGAGAGGGATCAAGTTCAATACCATCAAGATAAACTACAAAGTTGATCAAAATTCATTGGTAACTCAGTAGCTTAATAATAAGTTCGGACTCATCTTAACACAATTGGATCAGATTCAGAGTAGCATGATAAAACATACAAAGTCTTGTGACAAGGACTCATTAAGAGTTGAGGAATTCTATGTACTCAAAGATGACTAAGTCATGCCGTGATAATAAATCAGGCACTACCTGGGAGGCAACCCAAGCATTTTTCATGCTCTAGCTTATTTTCATGTTTGTATTCAGTTTTTGAATTTTGAGTTAATTGTTTGTTTATGTTTTGACAAATATTTTTTATGTTGGGTTTGTTGCATTTAAGGTACAAGTGCATATTACAAGAAGCATACAGGTTCAGGAAAAAAATTATAGAAATTGCATCTGATATAGTCTCTACGACCAGGATTATGAGTAATATTATATTTTATGACTCATAGCCCTCTCTCGTAGAGAGTTACAGTGAGCAGGTTCAAAGTGCACTCCATCTATGAGCTAAGTTTATGACTCATAGTCCATACTATGAGTCGTGAATAGGGTTTATAGAAACCAGGTATGTTTTCAAATTTTTTCTAAGTGTTGAGTGGTCTACAAGATTAGGACCTATGAGTCATAGACCAAGCCACGAATCATAGTCATGGTTTCGTAGATCGAAGTCAGTACTTTTTAAAGGTGAACCAAGTAGGGTAAAAATATGGGTCAAAATTATTTTGACCCCACATTTAACCCTAATTACTGGAAAATTGCCCTAATCACTTCCCCCAATCCATTTTCAACCAATTTTTTGGCACTTTATCTCAATTTCTACCAAGCAATTCTGGTAACTAGGCTTTTGGCATCATTCTTCTCCATTTGCTTTCTTCATTTCATCTACTTATTCGGTAAGTTACTTGGTTTACTTAAATACAAGTTTACCTTATTTTGAAAGGTTTGAATGATGAGTGTGATTGAAATGATGTCAAGCCATGTACTTTCTATCTGAGTTGAAATTGTGAAGGAGAATCTAGGGTTTCTATGAGATGAATTGATTGTTTTAGCACTAAGTTGAATGATTTATTTGTGTTATTGTGATAGGAGGCTCATGTTGTCATGTCCCTTGTTTGATTAAATGGTTGTTATAAGGTTATGGATGTTCATTGATTTGCAGTGTCATAGGAGCATGATAGTGATTGGGTTATTTTGATGTAGTTGGAGTCATGGGTTGATCAACTCTTATTGTGCCTGTTAAATTATTCCCCAAATATTGCTAAGTATGACTAAGTGGGTTTTGTGTGTGGTTTGTGGGTGGTGATATAGGTACAAGTTTAAATGAGTTAGGAAAGGATGACATGATTAGGTTTTGGTTGCTAAATTCTTTTTCGATGGGGTAAATTTGCTTTGAAGTGATGTTTGGGGACTGGATCATATATTTGAAATGTAAGTGCTTTCATGACTTGCTTCAATGCTGATAGGTTAACATTTACCATATTCGTAAAGTCCGTATGATAAGTTGAGGTATTTTAGGTACCTGTTGCTTCTGGTTTACAACAGTTTTTTATGACTCGTAGATAGAGCTATGAGTCATAACTGCCTCTGACTTAAAATTTGTGTGTACTCATTATACGAGACCATCTAAGAGTGGTAGATCCCTCTATGAGCCATATATAGGTCTCATGAACTCATGCTTTGCTCCCTGGAACTCTATAGAAAACCTATCTATGAGCCGTAACCCATATTAACAGACATAATTGGGTCTCGTATAAGGCTTTAGTGTTCATTTTTGTTTTACACAGCTGGTTTACAGGACTGCAATATGACTCTAATGCCATCTACGAATTGTACCTGGGCCTCGTAGCACCTATCTGCACTTGATCCAAGTAATTTTTTCTTATGTTTATTGTTTCCAATTGTTTATTGTTGGGGTATGTTGTGGTTTGTATTTGTTGATTATTGGGGCTTATGATCCTTTGTTTGTTGTTAATTCTTCAGGTACCATGGCACTAAAAGGAAAACTCACATAGATTGAAGCATTTTAGAGACAGTTCCTTGGTAAGCCGGCCGACGAGGAGCGTTCAGGTAATAAGTAGACTCAAATGAGTAGATCAATGAAGTATTATAATACCCAGCCTGAACCAGCAATACCTCAACCACAAACGAGAGCTACTACCAGAGCTAAGGAAACTCAAGCTCATGATGATAGCCCTTCCGAGTCTGAGGAGGAAGGCGATGATGGGTCGAGGAAGCCACCACTCCATGAATGTAAGCCATGAGGAAGAGAGTTATAAGAGTCTGAGGAGGAAGGCGATGATGGGAGTGATGACGGTTCACCTCAGATGACTCCTTCATGCACAGAGTCTAGTTCAGAGGATGGCCAATAGGATGGAGGAGATGCCCAGTCCTTCGTTGCCCCATCAACTTCTAAAACACCGGATCCTACTCATTGGGTATTGATGGCATGGACACTATATATAATTAGGGTTTGTAGCGAAAGAAACAAAGCAAGACTACATGGTCGATTTACGATGAGACCCGATTGAGTGCTAATCGATTGAGCCGTGTCCCAGGACTTGAGAACACAATGACATGACATAGTCTCAGGTGGTTGATTGATAAGCTCAGACGTTATGCTCCAACTTTGGTTCGGGAGTTTTATACAGCTTATGCAGCGCCCATTCTCCGTAAAATTCCCAAAGGAAAGAAATCTCTCGACCAGCTGACATTGTGTCATGACCCAAGCCTAGGCCCTAGACGTGACCGACGAATGGGGAATCCAAAGGAAGCCAAAACAAGCCTCATAGTATATCATTACACATCCTCGATCGCGGAAGCAATTAAAATGACAATAAGAGATAAGCATGAACAAAGGGAATTAGGACTAAGGGTAAACTTCCATATCATAAAGATCAAGAAATAAGAAAGTCAAGGCTCATAGCATAGATACATAACATGTTCAATAACATCTCTACTACATAGATAAGAGGAGGGACCAAGACAAAAAATTAGGCTCACCCTCATATTTGATGTATACATAAAAGAAAGATAGTTTAGAATATAGCATGAGATCATAAGCAATGTCCCTAGAATAGAGGACTCACCAACAAAATTAAGTGAAACCATACTAACCATGCGGATGGAGATGTTCAAGCGGGGCTCTGGTTCCTACATGGTGATATCATGTAGGCATAGAGTATATGTTAGTACATTGGAATGTACTAAGTATGTAGGATGCAATGCAACAAGAGATAGGCAATAATCAAGATAACATAACCATAGCAAGAGATAGTACATTAGCAACATGGCATGCATGAACAATGCTTATGGTACAACATGTCTGTAAATCATGATCACGGAATGTAACTCAATATGGAATATATACTCAAACGTTTCTTACCAATCTTCATGAAACGGACCAAATGGCCCTTACTTACCTTACGTTATAACCTCTTTAGAGAGTGTTACCAGTAGCCCTACCATATAACGTAGTCTTTTTGGTAGATAGTATAAGACATCCCATACTTTACGATAAAATCTTTTGGGTAAGAGCCATCATTCATTATAGCTTATGGTATGACCTTTTCGACAGAATATCCACACCATACAATATGTTCTTTTCAGCGGGAAGCATTAGTCTTTCGACCTTACAGCATGAACTTTTCAGTAGGGTGTCCACACCTTATGATATGATCTTTTCGATAGGAACTATTAGCTATTCTACCTTACGACATGGTCTTTTCGGTAAGGGGTCCATACCTTATGATATGATCCTTTCTGTAGGAATCATTAGTCTTTCTACCTTATGGCATGGCCTTTTTGGTAGAGATCGTAGAACTAGCTTATCAGAACATTACATTTCAAACAACAACGAAAGACCTTCTCCATTTTCATAAGAGCACAATAAACATAGAAACCCAACAATCTACTTACAACACCATACGTATTCTTTCAACAAAGTAACTCATATAAACATTCCTATCATCATCATATACATACATTACTTCCATGATCATTTCATCATTATTTAATCATCATATAATCATCATATGGCCATTAAACTCATCAAACATGCACTGGTCCTTCCATTCTTCAAGAACCCATAATCGGGCATTTTATCAAACATTTGGAGGGTGTATAGTCCTAGTGTAAAACCATGTAATTCAAGAGTGATATCATGCAAGAAAATTCATTGTAAAACCACCAATAGATAGTTTGTAATAGCCTCAAGTAATATACATCAAAACCCTTTATCAAATCTCACATTAGATCTTAGATTCAAAGACAAAAACATAGTAAAACAATCACAATTTCATAAATCCCAACGTAGTGTGCAGTGACTTTCATAATAAATAAGATCGATAAGTAAATCAACTTTAAATAATGCAATTTTTAAGAAAAGAAAGCTCGGAAAAATTGGGTGAAAGAAACCTATGAAAGAAACCCACACACCTTAGCTTTGGAAATAAACTTGATGATGATTTGAGATGAAGACTTGAAGCTTGAAGGAGAACCATGAGATCCAGATGAGGGTTTGGCACTAGAATTTTGAGAGAAATATAAGTCTGAGTGTTTGAGTGAATATTGGGGAACGTCTAAGATGATATGAGGGTGAAATAAGGCTAAGTATAGGTATTTTCTCGTGTGGTAAGGCTTAGGCCCAAGACTAAAAGCTAAAAACTAGCACCAAAACTAGAAGTCTTAGACCGAAAATAAAAACTAGCACCAAAATAAAGCTAGTGCACGTCGCGCCAGTGTCGCGCAGTAGCCATTGGAAATTGAAACTTTGAAATTCAAAATTGTGAATCGTTCAATTTAAAATCGGGGTTAGACCCTATCCCCCTAAATTTGACCCCCTGAAAAGGAATATGAGGTTGGATTTTCTAAATAACACACAAATTTTGAGATATATGGAAATTACAGTTTTGGGCACTTCCGAGGCATATTTTCAGGTACTTTTTGGGGTCGTTACAATATCTCTCCCTTGGGAATATTTGTCTCCGAATGTTAAAGAAACGTATTTGAGAAGAGTAAGCATGAACAAATCAGCCCCAACAAGAATGCAACAATACATTTAAATCACCATTTTCAAACAACAACGTAAGTGTCAAAAAATCATCATGAACTTGTTAACATAAACATAGATGCATGAAAATGATATAACGGTTGAAACATAAGGCTTGGAATCATGAAAGGACTTGACATGTCATCGTAAGATTGAATAGAAATGAAAGAGATATAGATATTATTCCTCCATGCCTGCTCCCTAAAAGACACCTTCGACTAGACGAACCTTCGATAGAGCCTTAGTGAATACCACATCCTTCTCAATCAAGTTCTTTCACCCTTCCATCCTATGAATCTTCTGGGAACTCTTCCTAAGTCAACTTAACCTTCACAACTCCCACAAAACCAAAGAGTTCTTTGGCACTAGCGTCATAAACACATCCCCTCAACCTAAGACCATGAAGAACCGGACAACCACAAATATATCCCTAGGTTAATCCACCCTTATGCAACTTTACCAACCTCTCTCCACATTTTATAAAGACACAACCCTAAACTCATTTGTCAACCTTAATCATACATAATCCACTTGGTACCATAAACCACCTCAGAACCTCCAATCCATCAAACCAAATTCCACCAAGATCATAAGATAAGACTTTATGTAATGAAAACATGGAACAACTCTTATAAGCCTTTCTAGCACCAATAAACCCACATAGCCAAGTCTCTCTAGCAACAAGGAATAATGAAAGGATTGTCAATCAACTTCAACACACACACAAGCCACTTAGTACCAAACATAACCATCTCCCACTTGGGAGACAATCTCCACTTAACCATCCCTCACCAAGACCTCCAACTCTATTAAGATAAAAATCAAAGCCTTATTTTACTAGACCCCTTCAACCATAGAAGATTCAGAACCATCAAAGCCCTTACACCACTACTCTCAACCTCACCCAACCTAGTCAACCAGTGGACTCCTCCAACCACCTTCGTGCCATCCAAAGGTCTACACTTTCCATAACTATCAAGCAACCTCACCTCCTCCGAATTCACAATATCACCCTTACATGATCCACAAGCTCTCCCCACTATCGAAAGTAATCAACACATCATCACCAAGAACCACCAGACCTATAGACATGATCGGTGCATAAGTCAACTCGAAAGACACCACCCCAAATATAACATACTGGAAAGGACAGTTAATAGCTCATTGGTCATCGAAAATAACCCAACAGAAATAACTTAGGCTCAATACCCTTAAATCTTACAAGATTATAAATGCAATCCCTTGGAGATCAATTGCACTCTAAAATAAGAGATGGACATACCCCCCATTACCATTCAAAGACGGGTGATTAGGGAATTAGAATCTGACTCCATGGGCCCTACGATCAATAAAGACACAAAATACATGGAAATAATCCACTCCAAGCATGATCTCATACTTACCACATCCAATCCAACAAAATAACAAGGCAAGACCTAGACACCAATGACCACAGAAAAATACTTACATACCTTCTAGCAACAATAGACTCAACAAAGTGGTAATCACCAAGAGTATCACATAGCAACGAGGGACACACACAAGATGGCCATAAGTAACAAAAGAATAATGAAGGAAATAGTGGCACCAGGACCCAATAATGCATACATCTCTAAGTTAAAGAAACTTCAATATATCGGTAGCAACATTGGGTGCCTCACCTACCTCTTGCCTCCTTGGAAAAGCATAGAACTGATTACGTCTTAGAGCATCCCTTTGATCAATATAACCATCTTTACCCTTATTTTGAGAATATGCGCAATCCAGAATTTTGTGCCCCATTTCCCCACATCCAAAGCATGCACCCATGTTCCTCTTACATGTACGACCATGTTTCATGCCGCACTTTGGGCATCTAAGATGAGTCACCCAATCATTTTCTTGGGGCATTGGGTTTGACACCCCATTCGAAGGTCTATAGGGATTGTCCCATGTCTATGTTCCATAAAGTCTAGCCTTGTGATTTTGTTGAACTTTACATAGTGGATTTTGATATTATTCTTGGGATGGGTTGGTTACATGAATATCATGCTTCCATTGATTATAGGACCCATTGAATTAGGTTCAAATTCTCTAATGAGCCTATCCTTGAGTGGGAAAGTTGTAATATGGTCACTAAGGGTAGGTTCATTTCTTGTCTTAAAGCCAGAAAGTTGATTTGTAAGGGTTGCATGTACCATCTTGTGAGGGTTAGGGGTATTGAGTCTAAAGTCTTTCCTATTGAGTCAGTTTTGGTGGTCAACAAGTTTTTTGATATCTTTTTTGATGAGCTTCCCCGATGTTTCTCCCAAAAGGGAAATAGACTTTTGCATAGACCTCCCCCCGATACACAACCCATTTTCATTCCTCCTTACAGTATGGCCCCAACGAAGTTAAAGAAGTTAAAGGATCAATTGAAAGATTTGTTAGAGAAGGGTTTCATAAGGCCTAGCAAGTCATCTTGGGGTGTACTAGGGTTATTTGTAAGGAAAAAAGATGGTTCACTTAGAATGTGTATTGATTACCGATAAGTCAATAGAGTCAGCATAAAGAACAAGTACCCTCTACCAATGATATATGACCTATTTGATCAACTTCAAAGGGCTAGTCACTTTTTTAAGATTGCTCTTCAGTCCAGACACCACCAAGTGAAGGTGAGGGAGTGTAATATTTCAATGAAGGCTTTTCGAACTACGAATGGGAACTTTGAATTTGTGAAATATCTTTTGGCTTGACTAATGCATCGACAATATTTATGGATCTCATGAATAGGGCCTTTAAACCCTACCTTAATATGTTTGTGGTGGTCTTCGTAGATGATATATTGATTTATTCTCGGAGTGAAGAAGAGCATGTGAATCATTTGAAGGTGCTATTGTAAATTTTGAAGGATCAGAGGTTGTTTCCTAAATATGATAAATATGAATTTTGGTTAAAAGAGGTTGCATTCCTAGGGCATGTGGTGTCGGATGATGGAATTAAAGTGGACCCTAAGAAGATGAAGGTGATCAAGAATTGGCCTAGGCCCTTGACTCCGACGGATATTAGGTTTTTCTTCGTTTTAACGGGGTACTACTGGAGGTTTGTGAACGGTTTCTCTTCACTTGCTTCTGCTTTGACAAATTTTACCCTAAAAAAGGTAAAATTTGCTTGGACCGATGGTTGTGAAAAGAGTTTCCAAGCTTTGAAAGTAAAGCTTATCTCCACTTCTATTTTTGCATTAATAGAAGGGTTAGAAGGGTTTGTGGTTTGTTGTGATGCTTTAAGGATTGTCTTGGGGTGTGTTTTGATGCAAAATGGCAAGGTGATAGCTTATGCCTCTAGGCAACTAAAGGTGCATGAGCAAAATTATCCCACCCATGATCTTAAATTGGCAGTCATGTTGTTTGTTTTGAAAATATGGCGTCATTATTCATATGGGATTCATGTAGATATACTTACCGACCACAAGATTCTCCAATATGTGTTCACACAAAAAGATCTTAACTTGAGGCAAAAAAGGTGATTAGAACTCCTTAAGGATTATGACATGAGTGTGCACTATCATCCTGGCAAAGCTAATATTATGGCCGATGCTCTAAGTTGAGAGTCCATAGGTAGTCTAGCTCATATTGATGACGGTAACAAGGAGGTAGCTAGAGAAGTTCACCAGTTAGCTAGGTTAGGTTGTTAGGTTGAATGAAGTTTAAAATGGTGGTTTAGTGGTTGTTGATAGTTCCAATTCTTCTTTAATTGAAGAAGTCAAGTCAAAACAAGACCTTGATTCCGCCTTGCTAGAGTTGAAGGCTTTGGTGAAGGATGGTAAAGTGGAGGTTTTCTACCAAGGGGGAGATGGTGTTCTTAGGTACCAAGGTAAGCTATGTTTGTCTAATGTTGATGACTTAAAGTAGTTGATTTTGAAGGAGGCCCATAATTTGTCCTATTCTATTCACCCCAATTCCACAAAATGTATAGGAACTTGAGGGAGGTGTATTGGTGGGGTGGTATGATGAGGGATATTGCCAAGTTTGTAGCTAGTTGTCATAATTACCAACAAGTCAAAGACGAACATCAAAGGTTGGGTGGCCTCGCCCAAGATCATGAGTTGGTTAGGTTGCATGGGGTGCCATTGTCCATCATTTCAGATCATGGTGCTCAATTCACTTATCATTTTTGGAGATCTTTCAAAAAGGGTCTTGGTACTAAGGGCAAGCTTAGCACAGCTTTTCATCCTCAAATGGATGGCCAAGACGAAAGGACAATCCCAACTTTTGAGGATATGCTTAGGGCTTGTGTCTTGGAGTTCAAAGGTAGTTGGGACGAACATCTTCCACTCATTGAGTTTGCTTATAACAATAGCTACCACTCTAGTATTGGCATGGTTCCCTTTGAAGCTTTATATGGTAGGCATTGTAGATCCTTGGTTGGGTGGTTTGATATGGGGGAGATGGATTTGTTAGGCCAGATTTCGTTATGGAAGCTTTGCATAAGGTTATGCTGATAAGGGAGAGATTGAAGACAGCTCAAAGTAGGCAAAACTCCTACTCCAATGTGAGAAGAAGAGATCTTGAGTTTAAATGTTGATGATTGGCCATACTTTAAAGTATCACCCACGAAGGATGTGGTCTGGTTTGGCAAGAAAGAAAAATTGAGCACAAGGTTTGTGGGACATTATACAATCTTGAGAAGAATTGGTAAAGTTGCATATGAATTGGAGTTTCCTATGAATATGAGTATGGTTCATCTGGTTTTCCATGTGTCTATATTAAGGAAATGTATTGGTGAGCCAAGTGCTATAGTGCCCTTAGAAGTTATGTGTGTTGTGAAAGATAACTTGACCTATGAGGAAGTCCTGATAGAAATAGTGGATAGGCAAGTGAAAAGGTTGAGCAATAATGATGTGGCATTCGTCAAAGTCCTTTGGAAGAATCATCAAGTTGAAAGTGCCACTTGGAAAGCCGAAGCGGACATGAAAAAGTTGTTAGAACCCGTATTGTGGTGTTTTGGAACAATTACAAAAATTGGGACCAATGTTGCAATATTTGGAAAATTCAGGACTTAAGTGTAGTTTTTTGAACTTGGAGTCTTCTAGATTATATGAGTTGTCCCCACCCCAATTGTGTAGAGATCCTATCGGCACAAGTGTTTGGGGGTGGGGGTCTTGAGAGAGCTAATAAATACAAGTGTTGCCTTTATTTCTTAAAGAAGAACAAGTTCTCATACTGAGAAAAAAAAGAAGAGAAAACTTTCTCCTGGAAAAAAAAACCCTCTCGGGTTACTGTTCACAGTGGGCAAAAATTTCATATTTTTTGATCCTAAAATTATTTTGACGCTACAAGCTTGGTATATTGAGTCCCCTAAGTGGCGTGAAAGTGTTGGTTGGCCAAGAAAACACTTTATTTTACGACTTTGGTGACTTGAATCCCTTCAAGGGGTTTATAAGGTATGCCGATTTTAATCTTGTTTTAAGTAAATTTAAAGCTTGTATGTGTGTTGGGGTGTATTAAATTGAAAGAAAACCTCAAAAGCATAGCTTGTTAAGGTGATTATGAAATTGGGGGTTGAGGGTCAAAAAAAATTGAATATGTGGGATGTTAGTGACATATTGTTTTAAAGCTATACATTGTGTTTAAATAAGCATGAAAATGATTCTTGTGAGGTGAAAGAAGTATGAGAAATTATTTATTGATTTATGTAAAGGTTGGCCGAAATTGAGTTCATGAATGTAATTAAATGTTATGTTTTAACGTTGGAAGTATACGTTTGATGTTTGGGTGATGTAATATGGTTCTTAGAGTGTTAAAGGAGTGTTTAAATAGGATATAGGTATATATATATAGTAGGCTGCCCCATTTTTCTAAATATAGCGAAATGAGGTTCGTTAGTGAATTTGTTGCAATAATGGCATTGGGAAGATTTGTTTTTGTTGTTGATGATGTTATTGTTGTTGTCAATAGGTCAAAAAACTCAAAAGGATATTTCACAGTATATTAATATTTTGGTACTACTAAGCTCAACAGTTAACCTGAAATAAACCAATAAAGCATGACACTGGTATTTGATCTCATAGTTCCCCATCGATTGTAGTTCACATGCCCATAGCCAGTATTGAGATAGACATAACACCTGGACTTACTCTTGACTCACTTTGCCAGTGACTATGTGTGTGCTTAAGCTTCCATTATAAGTAACATCTCCACCAAGGTCTCCGATTATCTGAATAAGCAACATAAAATGTGCATTTAAAAGGAATAATAAGCATAGATACAAAATTATATTAGGGAAGGGGACAAATTTGGGATTTAAGGCCAAAAGGGGCTTTTAGCTAACTATTAGCGTTATTGTGATTTGTTGTAGACGTTGGACGTCCGGAAGGGTAAGTTAGATAGCGTTGGAATTAGTTTGACGAAGAAAATTGAGGTATGTAAAGCATTTGTTTTATGGCATGACTTAATTAGTTATTGTTTGTCTGTTATGATGCCATTTTACACCATAACTAAAAAAAAACTCCCCCCTTCTCCCCAAAGGGAAGGCAGATGGCATGGTGAATCACACTTAAAATCTTTTTCAATGAAAAATGTATATGCCTGGGATTGCGTAAGTCTGACTCATTCTTCTTGGTGTCAAATTGATATTAAAATCCAATTAGTCAAGAGCTTGAATACACTTCTTTGTCTGGAAATGGTCACGAATTCAAAATGTTACTACTTGTAGGACTTTGGAAGACACACATAACAATATCAATGTATTTTGAAATTCAGATAGTGAAATAAGATACAAATATAGTTATACTAATTATGCTAAGAAGAATACATTTTTTTATCAATAATTTGTTCTTTTGGAAAGCTGCTTGGCGTTTGGAAATTTATCGTTAGAATTTTTCAAGGTGAAGGGCTGATTTCTGGATGAATTTGATTTGTGACATATAGTGAGGGTGGGGAAGAAATATGTTAGTTCTTTTAAGAAGTTAAATTAAGTGAAAGACAAGATAAAAATAGTTAGTTTGTCTTCCAGAGAGTTAGTAACTTTCTTTGTGCTAAGCTAATCGTTTGAGAAGAAATCCTTTATTCCAGTTGAATTTGATTCACTATGTGGGTTCAGTAATTGTTTTGAATTACAGCCTTGGATAATTATTTATCATGTGTAGAGGGCTTTGGCCTCCACTCTTCATCTATAATTTTTTTCATTTATTTATGTTGGCTGTTGGTCAGTTAAATAAAGATAACTTATAAGAACTTCTCTACAGAAGATTTCATCCTAAGTTTCTTATCGACTATAAATTTTGTAAGACAGATTGTCCAGTTTCTTTCGAGCAGTATGTACAATCACTTATTATTACTTTGCTGACACTTCTGCAATCGCGACAGTGGTGGATGATCTGTGAAATGTTTGAGGGCCAGTAACTTATTCCAACATTACTTGAAAACTAAATAGTTGTCACCTAATTGAATTAAATTTGCTTACATGTTCCTTCTCCCAAGATGTTGCTTTACGGGTACAAGTCTCAGAAGTCATGGTTTGTTTACCTGGTAGCGCTAGAGTTGTCTGTATTGTTGGGTTTAATAGCCACGTCCCGGTTTGTGTGATATGTCCTTGAGGTTTGTAAAGCGACGGAATATATCATAGTTATTATTCCGATCTCATGAATGACCTTATCTTTGCATGTGGATATTTTATTTATGTTGGAGTTTGTGATAATTATTTTGTCCTTATATATATATATATGTTCTAATGTTGACATTGCACCTGGGTGCGACTCGATTATTTAAGCGATCCAGCGTTGGTATGTTGACATTATGCTTGGGCGCGACTCGGTGATTCAAACGGTCCAGGATTTGGTCACATCTGGGTGCGACTCAGATGATTCGAGCTGTCCAGAACGTATCCTTAGTAGGCACGACTTGATAATTCAAGTGGTCCAATAATGGGCGAGACTCGGTAATTCGAGCGGTCCAATAGTGGACGCGACTCGGTAATTCGGGTGGCCCAACAGTAGGCGCAATTTTGTAATTCGGGCGGCCCAACTTTTGCACTATGTCATGTTTGTGTTAGGATTTGTAAGTATAATTATCCTATGGTTGATGTGTGACAGAGTTTGGAGATTTGAACTTTCTAGTAAGATGCTGTGGTATGGCGCGAGTTTGGAGTTCGCCGTTGTTCCTGTACGTTATGAATCAGTTTGATATTTTCAAAATCAAAAAAAATATTGTGATGTTGTACATGTGTTTGACTTCCATACTCCCGTGGTGAATTATTGCCTTGATTTGGCTTGTTTTTGAAAGTAAGTATTTTAATGTTTCGATTATGATTTAAATGACTATAATTTTGTTTCAGTTACTACTCTGTTCTACATTCTGTGCATTCGACCTTGCATATTCGGTATGTATTCCGTACTGACCCCCTGTGCTTTGGGGGTTGCGTTTCATACTCGCAGGTGCTACCATACAAATGAGAGACCCTCCAGCTTAGGATCCCTGACTGCAGTGTGAAGTGCTCCTTCTGCTTCGGAGCAAACACTTGGTATATATTCACTTAGTTCCCTATTTTGTATTTGTGTACATGTGAGGGTATGACGGGGCCCTGTCCCGTCTTCTGATTCTATTGGTATAGTTAGAGGTCTGTGGACACCTATGAGTATGAGACATGGCAGATAGTATGACTAGGTATGTATATTGTGTTTGTTGGGCAGTTTAACCGCAGCGGTGACCTTGTCGGCTCGCCTGTATATATATATGTATGGTGTGCTGGAACTTTTCTGTATTGCAGGGGTTTGGTCAATTAATAAAACAAAGGAAACTCTGCCAAAATTTCTGTAAATAATTTGGTCGTTATAACTGGAATCTGGTTTGCATTGGTGTCTGGTTTGGTATTTGCGTTTGAGTGTCCAGTTCGGGCACAAGTCACGGCCCACGGGGTTGGGTCATGACAAAAGTGATACCCATACCTCTTCCACTCTGGTCAAGCTGAAGGTAATGATTTAAGTCCTATATATGATTTCCAGTCTTAAGTTTCAGCTGTCATGTTATTTTTGCATGCATACATGTTCATGGTGATAAGTTTTGATGATTTTTGAAGCATATGTATGAAACTTTTTAACAATGATGCTTAGATGCATTTGTTGCATTCACGTCGAGTTAGAAGTGTCATGATTACGTCTTTTACGTATGTTTCTTAAACATCCAGGGACGAATGTTCTCAAGGGGGAGATATTGAAAAATCCCTCATGTGCTTTGAAATGCCCCATAAGTGTATTTTTCAAATATCTTAAAAAACTGTGCATGATTTCGAAAATCCAACTTCATATTCTTGTTCAGGGGAAAATTTGAGTGGGAAAGGGTAACTCCCGAATTTTAGAAGAGCCATTGCAAAAAATAATTTTTGCAACGGGGTGCAAAATAGTGTGCATCTGTGTCCCAGGCATGACGTGGCCTGGTTGCGGACATGCACATTTCGTGCCCTGTTTTCCTTGTTCCATCTAAGGGAATTAGAGTAATAACTCAATGCTCATTTAAATGTGAAATCCTCCATACTTACCCATTTTTCTACTCTAGCACTCAGAAAACCCTCTCTAAACCTCTCTAAAAACATCATCAAATCCCCCGTTCAAATTCAAGAGTTGTTAAGTTTTGGAATTTAAGAACCCATCATAACCTTTAAGTCTTCCCTAATTCAGTTTCAAGAAATTCAAAGTTTAAGGTATGTGAGTCTTCATCCATGGGTCCTTTCACCCATGGAGCCCAACCTTCTCATTTTATGAAAATTGCATGATTAAATTGTATTCCTTATGGATATCTCTTATTATGCATTATGAATGTAAATTATGTTGAATTTTATCAAGTATTAATTGACTATGCATGAATATTCATTTTAAGCCTATTCCATGAGTTGATATATGTTGCTTGAGAGTATGCATGATATGAGCTATGAGAACTATGAAATATTGTGAACTTTTGAGATGATTTTCATTTTTGTTATGGGGACAGACCTTTGGATGGTCAAGGGTTGAGCCGCACACCCCCAAGCCTTATTATAGATAGAAAAGAAAAGAAAGATACAAGGAGGGGGACAAGAACCTTACCTCTGCCTAAAGGTTGTACATAAAATAGCCAATCTACTAAAGCCGACTACTTTATCCCCATACTAGAAAGGGAGCAAACTCAGGAAATACAAAAGGGAGGACTCCACTCATTACATGAATCTAAGAAAGCAAGTAAACAAGGGAGACTCTCTGCTTACATAATAAATGAAAAGGAAAAGAGCAAAACAAAACCTAAAGAGCACAAGTAGATCCTGGGAATAACAGAACAAATACACTAAAAGAATAGTGTATCAACAAGAGAGGGAACAACTTCAATGAGGTTCCTTAATCTTCTTTAGCTTCCTTCTTCTGAATGCCATCATCTCACGATTGTCCATATAGTAATATACTTAGCTTCTTTTGGGATTTTTTTAGCATCAAAATAAACTTGGGGGGTGGAGAAAATAAGATTATGAATGTTCTTCGCCATTGCATCTGCGAAAAAGTTGTCCTCTCTATATGCATGTATGAATCTGAAACCGTCCAACTGGGCAATGTGATGCAGCAACCTAGTTAAGGATTGTTTAATATGCAAAGGAGGGGTCGTTTGGTTGTTGAAACATCTACACAAAAGTTGTGAATCAACTTCTAAAAGAACTTTGTTAATTCCCATTTGCATACACCAAACTACACCAAACAATGCAATATCCACTTTTGCTGGGTCGTTGGAGCCTACACGAAGAGGAGTAGAGTATCTCACAAATAACTCTCCATTTTTGTCTCTAGCAATACCACCAATTCCCATTCTACCATCAGACAATGCATTCCTATTAGAATTCAATTTACACCACTGATTAGGGGAATTGTACCAAAGGACTAGGGTAATTTTTTTGACATAAAAACAGTTTTCAACATGCTTCACCAATTCATTCAAGTTAGCAGGCCAAGAAATACATGGATAAGCTATTTTCATGAGAAAAAAGGTGTCTTTAAAGACCAAAAACATGGCTCTAGCCTTGTTATACTTATTCCTAGCATATCTACCAACACACCTATTTTTCCAAAGGTTCCAGCAAATAAAAATAGGAGTAGCCTGAAGAAATAGCCTATGAGCTTCTTTCTTACAATCAGCTTCCCACCATCTCATGATAAAATGGTGTAAGGGAAGAGGCTGACAGTCAATACCACAAGAAGCAGCAAAGCATTTCTAAATATATTAGCAAAGTGACCTGAGATAAAATATGATCAATAGTGTCCATACAAAGATTATGACAGCAACAACACACCTTTGGATCATGTCCAAACTTGCTCAATTTGTCATTGTTGGGATGTTTTCCCCTCAATGCCCTCCAAAGAAAGAAAAAGCATTTAAAAGGAATATTTCTTTGCCAAGTATACCTGTTAATGTCTGTTCTAACCCTTTTCTCTCTAATCATGATCCAGGTAGAAGAGACAGTGAAAACACCATCAAGATTCAGTTTCTACAAAGCTCTATCAGGTGATCCATGTTGAATTTACAAAGTAGTGGCTAGAATGGATGCTACATGCTGAGAAGGGGCACTATTGAGGATTAAATTAGCATCCATTGCTTATTCTGTATAAAAGCATCCACTCTAGTATTGTTTAACCTACTATTAACTTCTCTGAACTGAGCTAAAGGGCCCATCCCCAACCAGCTGTCCCACCAGAAGGAGCATCTCCCAGAATTTATCCTCTATTGAAAATAAGGCTCCATTTAGTACTTGGTCTGCACATGTTCTTCCACACAAGAGATTCCCAGTATCCCACTTCTTGTTGATAGGGTTGGACCTTTGACAGTACTTAGCTCCAAAGAAATCACCCCATAGAGTTTATTTAGCCCTGAAAGTCCATCATCGTTTGAATTGGAAGGCATTGCACACACCAATAATCATTCTCACCCCAATGCCTCCTTCTTTATAAGGGAAAGTCATTTTTCCATGAAGACCAATGATACTTCCTCTTCTTATCCAACCAAACCCAAAGAAATCAATAATAATTCACTGGATTTGCATAAGAGTGGTTGTAGGAGAAGATACAGTTGATAATATATGAATGGGTAGGGACTGTAACACATGCTTGATAAGTATAGCTCTACCACCATAACTGAGAAGCTTAGACTTCTATCCAAAGATCCTAGACACCATCTTAAAGACTAAGTTAGAGAAGTAGATTATCCTTTGCCTCCCAATATACAAAGGGAAACCTATGTAAGTAAATGGAGCTTTTTTCTGGAGGAAACCAGTGATATGCTTGACACTGTCAAGTGATCTCTTGAAAGCACTTAGAATGATACCCAAATTAAGGGTTTTACTATAATGTTGTTGAGTTGATTTACATGACTCTAAATTGGATGATTTTACTCTCTTATTGTTATTACTCTATATATTGCATGATTTTGAACATATGTCCAAATACCCACCATGCTTGACTAAATCTACATGACAAGGATTCTCAAGTTAAAGAGGAATTATGGCATGACTTGCAAGTCAAGTGATTTCACGATAATTATGGGCTGAGTTTATGGCGCTACCAAGCATGTATTAAACCCATAAAAAGTATCTATGATTTACAAGTGACAACTTGAGCCTTATTCTATAATACTACCCTCTCGTGACCAAATTATATCTATTTGAGGGGTCAAGCACAATTACTATTTTACCCTCATATTTAACCTAAGCTCACTAGTAGGGATCAAACATGTTACAAGTTTCTACCCTCATATGAAATACAATACCTACTAGAAGGGGGTCAAGTCCATGCATTATTTTCTACCCTATAGTATAAGGTATATGCCCATGTAGGGGTCAAGTATCTGAATGAGATACTCATGCCATGTTATCAAGTCTATTACAAGTTATTCATGTTATAATTAAAACTATGATTATTTCAAGTATTCCGTGGGATTAGACTTAGCACCGATTGAGGATTAAGGTGAGGGCTCAACTCAAGGGGACCTTATACAAAGTCTTTAGTCTAAAAAATATGTGCCACCATAGGATTATATTATTTCCCTAAAAGGGCCTTACTAGTAGATCCACCTAGGTCAAGTTATCAACACAAGTGGGCCCAAATATGGTTTACCTTGGCAAGTAGACCACACATTCTCCGAGGGGATGTCATGCATCAAAATTCCAAATAGTAGCTCACTTGGTCTTATATGTCAGTTAAGGCCTCCTCCCACATACGTAAGTTACAATATGAAAGTTGAATATCTTACATGCATGTTTTATTACAAGCATTGATCATACATGCCACATTGACATAATATCCACTGTCTATAATTATGCATCTTGAATATAATAACTTATGTCTTTATTACATTGCACCCCTCATACTTAGTACATTCCAAGTACTAACACATACTCTATACCTACATGATATCACCATATAGGGAACAGAGCTCCTATTAATCATCCTCCTCCACGTGCCTAGTTCAGGTCATTTGAAGAAAGCTTATAGTGAGTCCTCAACTCCAAGGACAATATCTGCTTTTTATTTATGCTTGCTATAACTTGTTTATTATGTTTGGATACTTATCATTTGAGGGTAAGCCCGACAAGTGTCTTCGCCCCTACTTCATTCTATGTAGAGGTGTCGTTGGATATTATATGATGGTTGTCTACGCTTTTGAGCTTGACTCTTCTTATGTTATTATTATTATAAAAGACTTTCTGTAGTCTTGCTTCCCTGTTTGTTTTATTATTATTTCTTTATTTGTCTTTCGCAACCAAAAATGTGTGCATAGTATGCTAAAAGCTGGTGTGGGGTCCCTTCAGGTTCCTGATTCACTGTGTCACATCTAAGCCTTAGGTTTGGATGTGACAAGCTTGGTATTAGAGCACTAGGTTATTAATGGATCTATGAAATCTAATACACCGTGTCAAGTAGAGTCTTGTTCATGGTTGTGAAGCACTTCACAACTATGACTAGGAGGCTATGAGGTGTTTTAGGAAATATTTCACTTCTTCATGATCTATACCGTGGTCTAGATTTAAAGATAAGGATTCCACCCCTAATGAATGACTCTTTTTCGCTTTTATATCATGCCATTACCAAGAGGAAGACCACGGAAGGCCCTCACACCCGAGGGTCCAACTCATCAAGTTCCCAAAGATGGAGGGGCTATATGAGTTGAGTTCCAGAATGCCATCACCATGTTTTCCCATGCTATGACAAATCAATTGAGTCAAGGGGGCCAAACACCTCATGCTCTTACTCCAACCTTAAGAGTGAGGGACTTCACAAGGATGAAACCTCTGGAGTTTCTTGGTTCCAAAATGGAGAAAGATCCCCAAGAGTTTATTGATGAGGTGTATAAGGTGTTTGCTATCATGGGGTGAGTTCGGAGGAGAAGACAAAACTAGCAGCCTATCAACTCAACGGTGTGGCCCAAATTTGGTATGCTCAATTGAAATTGGAGAGAAGGAATAATGATATCATTTCTTGGGAGGAGTTCAAGGCTGCCTTCCTCAATCGGTTCTTCCCTATTGAGTTAAGAGAGGTAAAAATGATTGAGTGCATTAATCTCAAGCAAGGTTCTATGATTGTGAGGGAGTATGCCCTCAAATTTAACAAGCTCTCAAAGTATGCTCCTCATTTGGTTGTCAATCCTAGAGCAAGAATGAACAAGTTTGTGTTGAGGTGTATGACTTGATGAATAAAGAGTGTTGCACCGCTATGCTTGTGGGTGATATAGACTTTTCTCGACTCATACCATATGCCAAACAATTTGAGTGATAGAAGCTTAGGAAGAGGAGAAGTAGAGAGTACAAGAGGGCTTAGTTTGATGGTGGTTGCCAAAGTGCCAAGGGTGGGTATTTCCAACAAGGTCATAAGTACCAAAGGCAAAGATCATCTAATGCTCCAAACAAGAGGTTTGTTAATGATGGGGTATCTAACCCAAAGGGTCAAGGTTACAATTGTGGGATAACTAATCCTAGGTGCCAAAAGTGTGGGAGAAATCATGGTGGTCCATGCTTGAGAGACTCCAATGCTTGCTGTGGTTATGGTAAAGTGGGTTACAAGATTGTTGATTGTACTTATGCTCAAAACAAGGGTAGTGATGGTCGTCCTCAAAGATAAGGTGCTAATATGGGTCAAAAGGCAAAGGGAGGCTAACAAGGGGGTGCTCCAAGACAAAATTGGTTCTTTATGGAAGGTAAGGAGTGGATGAGGTGTCCAATGGTATTACCGATATGTTAAAGGTTTTTGATTATGATGTGTATGCATTGTTAGATCTGGGTGACACTCTTTTTTTTATTACTCTTTTTGTTTCTAATAAGCTTAATGTGTATCCTGAATTGTTGTGTGCACCCTATGAAGTGTCTACCTTATAAGTGAGTCCATTATTACTAGAAGAGTCTATAGGGATTACCCTATGTCTATATTGCATAAAGTCTTACCTTGTGATTTTGTTGACCTTGACATTTTGATATTATTCTTGGGATGGATTAGTTACATACATATCATGCTACCATTGATCGAAGAACCGGTAAGGTTAGGTTCCAATTCCCTAATGAGCCCCTCCTTGAGTGGGAAAGTCATAATGTGGTTGTTAAGGGTAGATTCATTTCTTGTCTTAAAATCTGAAAATTGATTTCTAAGGGTTATATTTACCATTTTGTAAGGGTTAGGGATATTGAGTCTAAAGTCCTTCCCATTGAGTCGGTTCCAGTAGTCAATGAGTTTCTTGATGTCTTTCCCGATGAGTATCTTGGTGTTTCTCTCGAAAGGAAAACAGATTTGGTATAGAGCTCCTCCTCGATATACAACTCATTTCCATTCCCCTTTACTGTATGACCCTGACGGAATTGAAGAAGTTGAAGGATCAGTTGAGGGATTTATTGAAGAAGGGTTTCATAAGGCCTACCTAGCCACCTTGGGGTGCACCAGTGTTGTTTGTGAGAAAGAAAGATGTTTCACCTAGAATGTGCATCAACTATCATCAACTCAATAGAGTCACTATAAAGAACAAGTATCCTCTACCATGGATAGATGACCTATTTGATTAACTACAAGGGCCTAGTCACTTTTCTAAGATTGATCTTCGATCCGGGTACCACAAGTGAGGGTAAGGGAGTGTTATATTCCAAAGATGGCCTTTTGGAGTAGGTATAGGCATTTTGAATTTGTGGTAATTTCTTTTGGCTTGACTAATGCACCAACAATATTTATGGATCTCATGAATAGGGTCTTTAAACCCTACCTTGTTATGTTTACGGTGGTCTTCATAGATGATATATTGATTTATTCCCGGAGTAAAGAAGAGATATGAATTATTTGAGGGTAGTGTTACAAATTTTGAGAGATTGTTTGATAAATATGATAAGTGTGAATTTTGGTTGAAAAAAGTTGCATTCCTAGGGCATGTGGTGTGGGGTGATAGGATTAAGGTAGATCTTAAGAAGATAGAAGTGATAAGGATTGGCCTAGGCCCTTGACTCTAACGGATATTAGGAGTTTCTTGGGTTTAGCGGGGTACTACCAGAGGTTTGTGAATGGTTTCTCTTAAGTTGCTTCCCTTTGAAAAAGTTGACCCAAAAAAAGGCAAAATTTGTTAAGATCGATGAATGTGAAAAGAGTTTTCAAACTTTGATGGACAAGCTTATCTCCACTCTTATTTTGGCT
>DF357647.1:65148-82325 GCA_000787875.1 Solanum virginianum | reverse complement strand
CACTCTTATTTTGGCTTTATCGGAAGGGTTAGAAGGGTTTGTGGTTTATTATGATGCTTCATGGATTGGTTTGTGGTATGTATTGATGCAAAATAGTAAGGTTATAGCATATTCTTCTCGCAACTAAAGGTGCATGAGCTTAATTATCCCACCCATGATCTTGAATTAGCAGCCATGGTGTTTTCTTTGAAAATATGGCGTCATTATTTGTATGGGGTTCATGTGGATATATTTATCGACCACAAGATCTTCAATATGTGTTCACACAAAAAGATCTTAACTTGAGGCAAATAGGGTGGTTAGTACTCCTTAAGGATTATGACATGAGTGCGTACTATCACCCCGATAAGTCCAATATTGTGGGAGATGCTCTAAGTAGAGTGTCCATGGGTAGTCTAGCTCATATTAATAGTGGTGACAAGGAGGTGGCTAGAGAAGTACATCGGTTGGCTAAGTTGGGAGTAAGGTTGGATGAAGTGGAGAATGGTAGTGTGGTGGTTTTTGATGGCTCCAAATCTTCTTTGATTGAAGAGGTCAAGTCCAAACAAGACCTTAATCTCATCTTGGTAGAATTGAAAGCTTTGGTGAAGGATGGTAAAGTGGAGGTTTTCTCCCAAGGGGGAGATGGTGTCCTTAGGTACCAAGGTAGGCTATGTATGCCTAATATTGATGGGTTGAGGGATTTGATTTTGAAGGAGGCACATAACTCATCCTACTATATTCACCCCTATTCCACAAAAATATATAGAGACTTGAGGGAGGTGTACTATTGGGGTGGTATGAAAATAGATATTGCCAATTTTGTAGCTGGTTGTCACAATCGCCAACAAGTGAAAGTCGAACATCAAAGGTTGGGTGGCCTAGCCTGATATAAATTTTGTACTTGGAAATGGGAAGAGATCAACATGGATTTCGTGATTAGTTTGCCAAAGATTAGGAAACACTTTGATTCTATTTGGGTTATTATTGATAGGATGATAAAGTCGGATCACTTTCTACAAGTTAAAACAACTTATGGTGCCAAAGATTATGGTATGTTATGTGTTCATGAGTTGGTTAAGTTAGATGGGGTACCCTTGTCTATTATTTTGGATTATGGTACTCAATTCACTTCTCATTTTTGGAGATCCTTCCAAAAGGGTCTTGGTACCAAGGTCAAGCTTAGCACGACTTTCCATCCTTAAACACATGGTCAAGCCGAAAGGACAATTAAAACTATTGAGGATATGTTTAGGGCTTATGTTTTGGAGTTCAAGGGTAGTTGGGATGAATATCTTCCACTTATTGAGTTTGCTTACAATAATAACTACCATTCTAGTATTGGCATGGCTCCCTTTGAGACTTTATATGGTAGACATTGTAGATCCCCAGTTGGATGGTTTGATATGAGAAAGATGGCTTTGTTGGGCCCAGATTTGGTTATGGAAGCTTCAGAGAAGGTGAGGTTGATAAGAGAAAGATTAAAGACGGTTCAAAGTAGACAAAAGTCTTATTCCAATGTGAGGAGGAGAGACCTTGAGTTTAATGTTGATGATTGAGTTTACTTGAAGGTCTCACCCATGAAGGGTGTGGTTCGATTTGGCAAAAAGGGAAAATTGAGCCCATGGTTTGTGGGACCTTATAAAATTTTGAGGAGAATTGGTAAGGTGGCCTATGAATTAGAATTGCCTACGTATATGAGTATGGTTCATCTGGTCTTCCATGTGTCTATGTTGAGGAAGCTATTAGTGACCCAAGTGCTATAGCATCCTTAGAAGTTGTGAGTATTATGGAGGATAACTTGACCTATGAAGAGGTCCCGTTAGAGATATTGGATAGGCAAGTGAAAAGGTTGAGAAACAAATATGTAGCATCCTGGAGGAATCAACAAGTTGAAAGTGCCACATGGGAAGCCAAAGCGGACATGAAGAAATGATATCCATACCTCTTTCACTCAATTCAAGCCAAAGGTAATAAATTAAGCCCCATATATGATTTCAAATCTTAAGCTCCAACCCTCATGTCATTTTGCATACATACATGTTCATGATGACAAGTTTTGATGACTTATGATGTAGATGTATTTGAAACTTTTTGAAAATGATGTTTAAGTGCATGTGTTGCATTCATGTCGGGATGGAAGTCTTATGAATACTTCTCTTATGGATGTTTATTTGCCATTCAGGGATAAATGTTCCCAAGGCGGATATATTATAGCACCCCTCATGTGCTTTAGAATGCCCCATAAGTGTATTTCTTGCATTTCTCAAAATCCGTGCATGATATCAAAATTTTGACTTCATATTCTTATTTAGGGGGCAAAATTGAGTAGAAATAAAGAAGATAGAAGTGATAAGGATTGGCCTAGGCCCTTGACTCTAACGGATATTAGGAGTTTCTTGGGTTTAGCGGGGTACTACCAGAGGTTTGTGAATGGTTTCTCTTAAGTTGCTTCCCTTTGAAAAAGTTGACCCAAAAAAAGGCAAAATTTGTTAAGAGCCATAGTGTATCATGGCATGCGTGCCTGGTCCACGTTCGCTGAGGCCACGGACCAGTGCAAATTGTTTGCTAATTTTCTATACTTAGCCATTTTCACCTTCAAACTCTCAAGAAACACTCTCAAAATCCTCCCAATACGCTATCAAACCCTCCATTCAATCTCAATAATCTAAAAAGCACACTTTGGATTTCAAGGACCCAAGTCAAGTCTCAAGTCTTCCTTAACCTTTGCTTCAAGAATTCCAAGTTTTAGGTTTGTGGGTCTTCATCCATAGGCCCTTTTACCCATGGAGCCCAACCCTTTGTTTTGATGAAGAATTCATGATTTCAAGTTGCATTCTTTATTGGTATCTTTTATTATGCATTATAAATATGAATTATGTTGGGTTTTATCAAGTATTGATTGATTATGCATGAATGCCCATTTTAAGCTTATTCCATGAGTTGATTTATATCTATTCAGATTATGCATGATATGAGCTATGAAAACTATAAACTATTCTGAACTTTTGAGATGGATTTCATGATACCCAAATTAAGGATTATACTACAGTGTTGGTGGGTTGATTCAAGTAACTTCAAAATGAATTAATTTTACTTATTCTTGTTTTACACTCTTGAATTGCATGATTTTGAGCATATGTCCATATACCCACCATGTTTGACTAAATCTATATAGCAAGGATTCTTAAATTGATGACAAATTATGCCATGATTTGCAAGTCAAGTTTTTTCATGATAATTGTGGGCTCCCAAGCATTTATTAAACTCATGAAAGGTTTCTATGATTTACAAGTGACAAGTTGAGCCTTATTCTATAATTCTACCCTCTTGTGAGCAATTATATCTATTTGAGGGGTCAAGCATGATTTCTATTTTACCTTATGTTCAAGCTAAACTCACTAGTAGGGGTCAAGCATGTTACAAGTTTTTACCCTCATGTTAAATGCAAAACCTACGAAAAGGGCTCAATTCCATGTATTATTTTTTACCCTATAGTATAAGGTATATTTACATATAGGGTTCAAGTATGTAAATGATCAACTCATGCAATGTATCATGTCTATTACAAGTTATTCATGTTGTTATTAAAACTATGACAATTTCAAGTATTATGTGGGATTAGACTTTACACTGATTTAGGCTTAAGGTAGGGGATTCACTCTAGGGGTCCTTATATAAAGTCTTAGTCTCTTAACTATGTGCCACTATAGGATTATACTATTTCCCTATAAGGGCATACTAATGGATCTATCTAGGTCAAGTTTCCCACAAAGTGGACTCAAGTATGGTTTACTTTGGCAAGTAGGCTTCACCTTCTCCAGTGGGTATCATGCATCAGGATTCCAAGTGTTAGAATTTGACCTATTTTTGATGATTTCATTTGCAGGACAATCAAAATGGGAAACCGAAGGAAACCTTAGCTCGTAGTAAGAAAGGAAGATCACACACAAAATCAAAGGAATAAGGATAGAAGATTTTGGCCTCTAAAGGAAGGAAAGAAGAAGATTGGTAGATAATGCTTAAGATAATGCTACTAAAGGAAAATCAATCAGTCAGAAGCTAATTGACAAACTGAAGAAGGAAAAAAATCAAGTCAAGTGTTTCTTGAAGAACTAAAGAAGGAAAGGCATCCAATCCAGATGGATGCATCCCCAATCAAGGATTTCCCCTTTAATATCCTTGATTGAAAGAAATCTGTTGGGTCTTGAAAACACCAAACGACTTGTTTCGTACCTCCTATATTAGCCTCTTCCTAGACTTAGTAGATTGTACCTTTGAGAAAATAATCTAGATAGAAAGCCTCTACTCTTCCACTCTAAAAAGCATTGTACTCTTGAGTGTGAACAATTGTAAAGAAAAAGAGAAAAAGAGTGAGGTTTTCTAGGCTAGGCTTTCTTGAGAGGAGTTGAAAAGAAAATCTGCTCTGCGCATCAGAGTGAGAGAAACATAGTTTGTAAAACACCTTTCATTTGAACCATAAAGGAACCCTACTGACCTAAGAGACTCGACTAGATACCACATTGGTGATCCAAAGTAGTATACATCGTTGTGCCTTTTACTTTTTGCTTTACTTTAAATTTACTGTCACAATCAACTTCCTCTTAAACTCAGTCAACTACCGACTAAAATTTCAATTCACCCCCCTCTTGACTGTCAATTACTATCAGAGCAAGGTTTCACTTTGTAAGTCCAATAACTTGTGAGAAAAGATCATAATGGACAACTATCAAATTCCTGGCGCTATCCTTTAAGATGGTCACTCCTCAAATCATCATCCCTACTTCAACAATCAGCAATAATCTCACTGGAAGGAAAAGTTCAGAATGTTTGTTCAATCCACCGACTATCAGGCTTGGCTGGTTATCAAGAAAGGTCTGAAAGCTATTCCTAGCATATCGGCTGATAAGCTTGTAGATCTAGAATCATTAGAAATCACCAAAGATCAACAAGAGGTCCTACAGACAAATGCCAGAGCCATCAGTCTTCTTTAACAGTGCCATGAGTGGAACCGAGTATGACAAGATATCAACCAGTGAAGCGGTAAAGGAGATATGGGACAAAGTGGAGGTAACTTACAAAGGAACAAGTAAAGTTAAGGTGGCTCATATAAATGCTCTGGTCAATGAGTATGAACTATTCAAGATGGCTGATGATGAAAATGTTGAAACCATGTTCTCCATATTTGGCAAAATAGTTAGCGAATTGAAATCTCTAGGTATGGTGTATACAAATTCACTGCAAGTTAGGAAACTAATCCGAAGTCTTCCCAAAGCATAGGAAACGAAAGCTACTATTCTAGAAGATAGTGATCTACAAAATATGACATACGATAAACTATATGGAAACCTTATGGCTTACGAACATAATCACATCTATCTATATCAAAAAGATGATAAGAAAAAATCACTCACTTTCAAAGCAGAAATTGTTACCAAAGAAGAGGAGCTAGATGAAACAAATAATGAGTGAATAATGCTAATCATGTGAGGAGTCATACAGATGCTCAAATAATGGAAACAAAAACCACAGCAACAATCAAGGCAAAATGAGTAAAATAATGATCAATGCTACCACTGTGGAAGACCTAGTCATATTCGTCAAAATTGCCCCGAGCTGAGAAGAAAAAATTCCTGCAGAGGTAGCAACTCAAAGTCACTAGGCGCATGGAGTGATAAAGAAGGATCCGAGGAAGATCCAGCTGAGACTGCTAACATCTACTTCATGGCACTTGGTGAAACCAGTAAGGTAAGAACCCCTAAATGTCCTAACTGTTATGACCTTCAAAACACTATTGATATGCTTACTTATGAACTTCAAAAGGTTATTGACGAATATAACAAAATTTCCAATGAAAAGAAAAATTGGGAAATTCTTCTTGAAGGAAGTCAAGTTGAATTTGATTTACTACAAGAGGAGCTTGATGAGGTTAAGATGCGTTTAAACAATTTTTGAAAACCATCAAGTCAATGTTACTTTCGTTCCTCAACAACTTCTTAAAAAATCAAACCTAAACCTAGTGATTTTGAAAGTAACAATTCTTACAAACCTACCTGTTTTACTTATGGTAAAATTGGGCACAAATCTTTCAGGTGTAACACTCTCAAAACTGACATATGGATTTGGAGATCAAAAAGTCTCCATCACTAACAATCAAGGACCCAATAAAGATTGGGGACCTAAAACAAATTGATTTCCTATTGATGCAGGCAACCCAAAACAAATCTTACAAAAAGGGAATGTGGGTCATAGATTGCGGGTGCTCAAGACATATGATGGGAAAGAAGAAAATTTTCAAAAGTGTTAAGAAATTCGATGAAGGATATCTCAGGTTCAGGGATAATACAAAAGGTGAAGTTACAGGAGTAGATACAATCACAATTAGCCTATCATGTGATCTCATCGAATTCTACATAGTGGATGGGCTAAAGCATAATCTTCTAAGCATTAATAAACTATGTGATGCAAGATTTGACGGTAATCTCGATGCTGTGAAATGTACCATCTTGAACCTGTCAAAGAACATTACTATTGTTGGAGACCATGTGGAAAACATATATGTGCTGAATAATGTTGCTCTCCCTATACTCACATGTCTAATGGCTATTAAAAATTATCCATGGATTTGTCATAGGAATTTGGTCATGCCAGTATGCAGGTAATCAAAAAACTATCTAGATTAGATCTAGTCATTGGACTGCCCAAGTGAAAATTCGAAAAGGATCATCCTTCTGATGCCTTCCTATTCACAAAATAGACAATGTCAGAACTTCAAAATTGCTACAACTGCTGCATATGGATCTTTTGGCCCTACTAAGATGGCAAGTATTGGCGGTAAATGTTATACCTTCGTAATTGTTGATGATTATTCCCGTTTTACCTGGGTTATTTTCTTATCTCATAAGCATGAAGCCTTTACAAATTTTGTAGTTTTCTATAAAAAGATTCAAAGAGAAACAAGATACTTTATTACAAGAATTCACAATGATCATAGAGGGAAGTTTGAAAATAAGCTCTTCGAAGAATTCTGCAACAACAATGGTATCTCTTAGAACTTCTCGTAACCTAGATCTTCATAGTGAAATGGAGTAGTTGAATGGAAGAATTGCTCACTACAAGATACTACTCATACTATGCTATTGGATCAAGGTCTGCCTGACCACTTTTGGGCTGAAGCAGCCAGTACAACTTGTCATGTGTTGAACAGGTGCATGATTAGACCCATTCTTAAGAAAATGCCTTATGAACTCTGGGAACGAAAAAAGCCCAACATCAACTATTTTCACCATTTCGGATGCAAATGCTATGTCCACAACAATGGTAAGAACAATCTTGGTAAGTTTGATCCACGAAGTGACGAAGGTATTTTCTGGGTTGCTCTCCTTCTAGCCGAGCTTTTAGAGTCTTTAATAAACATACACTTAGTGTTAAAGAATCGATACATGTTGTTTTTGATGACTCTAACCCAAGATTGTAGCTCCCTGAGGATGATGCTCCTGCTTAAAATATTATATAGTCTTCCTCTACTAATACTGTTCTAACAGAGGAGTCAAATCCCAGTCTTGAGAAGTCACCTGCCCTTTTATAAAAAATTGCAGTACCAAAAGAATGGAGACATAGTGCAAGCTATCCAAATGACTTTATCATAGGAAACACTTCAGATAGGATGCAAACCAGGGCATCTTTGAGGAAACAAGCATCAGTTTCCCTTGTCTCTCAATTAGAACCAAAGAAAGTTGATGAGACTCTCAAAGATGAGTGTCGAATAAACTCTATGAAAGAAGAGCTCAAGCAATTTGACAAAAATCAAGTATGGACTCTCGTTGAAAAACCAAAAAATTGCTCTATTATTGGCATAAAATGGGTCTTTCGAAAGTAAATGGACAAATGTGGAAACTTTATCAAAAACAATGTGAGACTGGTTGCCCAAGGGTACTCTCACCAAGAAGGTATAGACTACGACAAAACATTTGCTCTGGTAGCAAGTTTAGAATCCATTCGGATCCTTCTTGCATATGCTTCCTTTTACCATTTTAAACTTTGTCAAATTGATGTCAAAAGTGCTTTTCTAAATGGAATCATTAAAGAAAAGGTTTTTGTTAAACAACCCCCTAATTTTAAAGATCCAACTCTTCTTAATCATGTTTTTCAACTCTCATGGACTCAAACAAGCCCCTAAAGCTTGGTATGAGCGACTTAGCAACTTTCTTCTTGAAAATGATTTTAAAAGGGAGAACATTGACACAACTCTCTTTGTTCAAAAATTTAACTCAAATTTGCTTATTGTTCAAATTTACATTGATGATGTTATTTTTTGTAGTCCTAACACTTCTTTGTGCATTAGCTTTGCTATGCTTAAGAAAGAAAAATTATAAATGAGCCTCTTGGGAGAGCTCACTTTTTTATTGGGACTTTAAATTAGACAAACCAAATAGGGCATTTTTATCAGTAAAAGGAAATATGCAAAAGAGCTGATCAAACGATTCAGAATGAACAATCAAAAGGCCTACAGAAATCCACTCAACTTTCCTAGAATTTTATCAAGATGAAAAAAGTGTCGATGAAAAAATATACCAAGGCATGATTATGTCTCTACCCTACCTCACTGCAAGCTGACCCGACATACAGTTCAGTGTTTGAAAATGTGTAAGATTCTAGTCGGCTCCCAAGGAGTCTTATTTGATTGTCGTAAAGAGAATAATTCTCTACCTCATCGGAACCACTGATTTTGGCCTATGGTATCCAAATTCTGCCACTTTTCTCTAACAACTTACTCAGATGCAGACTTTGCAAGTGACAAAGTTAATAAAAAAAAGCACTAGTCAATCATGTCAATTACTAGGCAAATCACTCATATCCTGGTAAAGCAAAAAACAGACCTCAGTTGCTCTATCAACTACTGAATCAGAATACATGGCTGTAGGAAGCTGTAGCACTCAATTGCTATAGCTCATGCATTAACTTGATGATTTCATGTTGGTAATGAAACAAGTGCCTATTTTCTGTGATAATACGAGTGCTATAAATCTATCTAAATACACTGTGCATCATTCTAAAGATAAACATATTGACATTAAGTATCATTTTATTCGTGATCATGTGAAAAATGGTGATATTATTTTAAATTTTCTCAATATTGAAAATCAACTCACTGATATTTTTACAAATATCTTGCATGAAGAAAGATTTTCATATCTATGAGAAAATTTAAATATTATTCCCTTCCCCCATTAACTCATCCTTTAATGTCGTTTCCTTTTTAATTTCTTATTTTTGTGTTTAATTTCTTGTTTTCTTTTTTCTCTCAGATGTTTCCTCCCCTTTCCTTGTTGACGTCTGCAAATTTCCCTACATTTATTACTCTGATTCTCCTTTCCTTTCTCATCAACTCATTCCCCATCATTATGCTAACTCTACCGTCTTATCAATCGAACTCTTCAACTTTGCCACCCCCGTCTTTACCACATGTCCTTCCATGTGCCCCTTCCCATTCTATTTATTCTCTATCTCTTTCCATCCACATCTCACCTTCCGATCTCCCTCTTTCATCTTCTTCGACTCTCTCTCTTTCTCCTTTCTTCAACCATGGCAAGAAGCAAAACCGTTCCCTCCCACAAAAGTCCAGAGAATAGTTCTTCTCTGGAAATAAACTTCCTCTCTTTCAAATCTTTGTAATCTGAGTCCTCTATTCACATATCCTCATGCAAGAAACCCTCCCTCCAAAGGAAAAACCCTAAAAAACACTATTCCTGCCCTCCTGAGTCCCTGAGCAAAGATGAAGTTCACAAATTCTAGGATGCCTCCTCCAAGGCCATGTTTAAAACCTTCAAAAAATGTCAGGTGGTTTCGGGCAATGTGATCAGCTTCGAACAACTTGAAGATTCCCATTGCAAAGTAAGTACCTATCTGAGATCCCAAAAACTCTCCCTACTTCTGCGACTAAATGGTGTTGAGTACCGTGAGGAAGTTGTTCGAATGTTCTATGCAAATTGTCCACTGGGATAGCAAATGAAATGATCTGGAAACCCTCGTTCTAGGGGAATACATTGTCATAAATAGTCGAGTATTCAAGGATATCTTTAGGTATGAGTTTTCTGGTGAGGTCTCCTACATGAACGACAACTAGTTAGATGATTTTGAGGTAACTTTGGAAGAAGCCAGGGCCTTCATCTTTGAGAAATCTCTTAAATCCTTTGATTTTGGGCCCCTGTCTCTCTATTTTAAGCATCGCATTCTAGCCCATATTATTGCTACCACCCTGGTCCTTAGAAAGGGCTCTCTCAACAATATCTCCAGCAGGGACGTCTTCATCTTATACTATCTCCTTAAGAAATACAGGATCAACTGGGCAAAGTGTATAATGGAGTATATGATGGAGAATGTTAAAGATTCCAACCCTTCTGCTAGTCTTCCTAAGGGTCTGCTTATTTCCCAGATACTAAGCGAGCCATAGGTAGATCTCTCTGGCTTCAAAGCCACAGAAGTGTTTGCCATCTATGACTTCTGCACCTTTGAAAATATTGTCAACAACTAGTGGGATAAAAAGGACTCTATCAAACTGAAGGCTGAAGTGCCAAGTCGACTGGAATCTCTGCAGACTCAGCTGTTGTGGTCACCAAGGAGGTAGATGACATAAAAGCCTCACTTCTCTCTCTAACCAACTCCATGGAGGACATGCAGGGCACTCTGACAAAGATTCTTCAGCTTAGCAAGGACTCCAGCATGGACCTGGGGAAATTACACATGGCGATAGATAACCTCAAGAAGGAGGATGTGAAGTTAGTAAACAAGCTCATCCAGCACTTCGACTCTCTGAGCTAGGGGGTTAACTCATCCAATACTGAACTCGCTATCTTTGTACCGAATGCACGCCTATACAACCTTTTCTAAGACTAAAAAGTCCTATAACTCCTTTTATCTCAATGTGATCAACACCCTTAAGTACTTCCTCAATCGTAACTTGCACTCTTCCCACTCCCCTTAAGATAATATTTTTTTTTGCCTCTGTATTATTGGGGATATCTTTCCCTTAGACAACCTCTTCCTTGTGATGATTAATTACCTGTGTTGCTCTTTCCTTTTTGATTCCACCAAAGGGAGAAACAATATGTTGCTACTATATTTTTTATCTATCTATCTGTTGTCTCTCTGTTTATTGTTTATTGGTAATGGAGTTGCAATGCATGCATCTATTTTGGATTGTCTTGCTTTGTTTAATAGAAAACAGGTTCAAGGACACTTGTAGTCGACTTAGCTGAACAGGATTCCTAAAGACAAGGGTAGCCTACTCAGATTCTCCAGCAGCTTAAAGACATTGGGAGCTAACTAATCAAACAGGAAAGTGTCCATATAGCATCCCTAAATATCATCATCAAAAAGGGAGAGATTGTTAGCATTTGACCTGTTTTGATGATTTCATTTGTAGGACAATCAAAAAGGGAAACCGAAGGAAAGCTCAACTCTATAGCAAGAAAGGAAGATCACACACAAAATCAAAGAAAGAAGGATAGAAGATCTCGGCCTCTAAAGGAAGAAAAGAGGAAGATTGGTAGATAATGCTGAAGATCATGCTACAAAAGGAAAACCAATCAATCAAAAGCTGATTGACAAACTGAAGATGGAAAAAAAATCTAGTCAAGTGTTGATTGAAGAACCAAAGAAGGAAAGGCATCTAATCTAGATGGATGCATCCCTAATCAAGGATTTCCCCTTTAATATACTTGATTGGAAGAAATCCCTTACGTCATGTAAACACCAAACTGCTAGTTTCGTACCACCTATATTAGCCTTTTCCTAGACTTAGTAGATTGTATGTTTGAGAAAATAATCTAGATGAAAAAACTCTCTGATTCTACTCTACAAAGAATTTTACTCCTAAGTATGAACAATTATAAAGAAATAGAGAAAAAGGGTGAGGTTTTCTAGGCTAGGCTTTCTTGAGAGGAGTTGAAAAGAAAATCTGATATGCGCATTAGAGTGAGAGAAACATAGTTTGTAAAACACCTTCCATTTGAACCATAAAGGAACCCTACTAACCCAAAGAGACTGGACTAGGCACCACATTGGTGATCCGAACTAGTATACATTGTTGTGTCTTTTACTTTCTATTTTACTTTAAATTTACTGTCACAGTCGAATCCCTCTTAAACTCTGTCAACTATCGACTAAAATTTCAATTTAACCCCCTCTTAACTGTCACCAAGTAGTAGCTCACTTGGTCTTATAGATTGGTTAAGTTCTCCTCCCACATATATATGTTATAATATGCAAGTTGAATATCTACATGCATGTTTTATTACAAGCATTGATCACACATGTCATATTGAGATAATATTCATTGTTTATTATTATGTATCTTAATTATATTAGCTTATGTCTTTCTTGCATTTTACCCCGCATACTTAGTATATTTTAAGTACCAATGCATATTCTATACCTATATGATATCACCATATATGGACCGGAGCTCCTATTGATCATCCTCCTCTATGTGGCTAGTTTGGTTTATTTTGAGAAAGCTTTTGGTGAGTCCTCAACTCTGAAGACGATATCTACTTTTCATTCATGCTTGTTAAGACTTTTTTATTATGTTTGGATACTTATCATTTGAGGGTGAGCTCGTGAAGTGTCTTGGCCCCTGCTCTATTCTATAAAGAGAAGTCGTTGGATATTATATTATGGTTATCTATGCTTTTGAGCTTGATTCTTCTTATGCTATTATTATTATTATGAAAGACTTTCCTTAATCCCGCTTCCCCTTTTTGTTATTATTATTGCTTTATTTTGCTTTCGCAACTAAGGATGTGTGAATATATGCTAAGAGGCTTGTTTGGGGTCCTTTTGGGTTCCCTATTTGTCGTGTCATGTCTAGGCCCTAGGCTTGGATCATGACATCCATAGTCGCACATGGAAACACTTAATAGAGGGATGGGCCATCTTTCATAAATCTATGGGATGGGCAATGGAAAATGGAAAATCCATCAACCTTTGGGATGATAAATGGTTGATAAATAATTAGAGCCCAAGAGAGCAAATTATGGGTCCTGTAAACCAAAGAGAGGATGGTCTAACAGTACATAATTTGCTCCATAATAACAATTAGAACCTAAATATGTTATCTTTCAAAATTTCTAAAGAATTATAATAGATCATGATACACGAGACCTACTTTTCCATAAATCCAAAGACCCTTGATAAGCCGTATTGGATCCACAATCAATTGGGAGAATATTCAGTTAAAACTTCCTATAAGCTTCTTGCAAACAAAGGAGGTGAAGGACCCATACCCAGAAAATACTCTTGGATCTGGAAACTCTAATGCCCAACAAGATTAAATTTTTTCTTTGGCTATGCAAACATGGTAGACTCCTAACCAATCACTACCTTCACTGAATAGGAATAGGAATATACCCACTTTGTCCTAAGTGTGATATCCCTGAAATAGAAAAGTATATCATCCAACAATTTGTCATAGTCCGTGAACAATGGGTGAGACTTGGTGTGCAATACAAAATTAATCAAATCCTAAACTTAGGCATGGAGGAATGGCTAGAAAAAACCTCATATTTTGACTTCATAGTACAAGAAAAATTAAAATGGCATGAAGCTTTTCCATTCTATCTCTGAAACATATGGCTAGAATGAAATTAGTGAACTTTCACCAACCCTGAAACAAAGACTCATAGCCTTTCTCCCTGCATCCGAGCAAAGGAATACCTAACTCTGGCAGGGAAAGGTAGACTCGCAGTCACCAAGAGTAAGGAATACCTAAAATGGAACCTACCACCAAAAGGTTTCAAACTAAATTCAGATGGGTCCTAAAATAGTAGTATGGGTAGGGGAGGCACAGGAGGATTATTTAGAGATAGAACTAGAAATTGGTTACTCAGATACACAGGAAATATAAGATGCGCAACCACTATACAAGTTGAACTAATGGTGCTAATCCAAGGCCTCAAAATCATAGTCCAATACAAATTATATATACCTGCTAGAAATAACTGCAGACCATAATGTTATTATATCGTATTTGCATAATCCAAATCTTAAATACCACAATTTTGTTTTTGACTACAGGGATCTTCTTAATTGGCTGGGGTCTCCCCTCCCCCATTAGTCATGTCTACCATGAAGTCAATAGTATTGCGGATGCGCTAGCTAAGGTGTTAGAACTCGTATTTTTGTGCATTGGAACCGTTACAGAAATTTGGGACCAAAGTGGTATTGTTGGAAAGTTTGGGATTAAAGTGGAATTTTTCAAAGAGGTGTATGTGTATAAATCTATATATACGAAATTTGGGACTAAAGTGATAATTTTGAGAAGTTTGGGACTCAAGTAGAATTTTTTAAAAAAAACTTGGGTTGTTAAGACTCGTATGTCCTTAATTTGCTCAATTAGGAAAAGTTTGGGGACCAAAGTAGAGTTTTCACAAGTTGGAATCTTGAAGAAAACTCTAGAGTGCTCTACTAAAGTTGTGTTATATTATTATTGGAACAAATATGGGTGTGGGGCCAACTCATGGTCTATATATGTATATGCTTCACATGTACAAGATCTTTATCCAAACACTTAGAAAAAAAATGATCAAAACAAGAGCACCCCTTTCAGCTTGCTCTCGGGTTACTATAGCAGGGAACAACAATTCATATTTTTTGATTCTATAATTATTTTGATGCTACAAGCTAGGTATATTGAGTTCTCTAAGTAGCGTGGAGGCGTTGGTTGGCCAAGAAAATACCTTGTTCTACGATTTTCGTGATTTGAATCCATTAAAGGGGTTTAAAAGGTATGATGAATTCTAATCTTGTTTTGTGTAAATTAAAGATTGTATGTATGTTGGTGTATGTTAAATTGAAAGAAAACCTTGAAACAATAGCATGTTAATGTGATTTTGGTATCTTGGGGTTGAGAGTCGTAAATTGGATATGTAAGATTATAGTGTTATAGTGTTTTGAAACCATAGAATTATGTTTAGCTAGCATGATTATGGTCCTTGTATGGTGAAAGAAGTATTGAAAATTGTTTATATATATATTTGAAGCCTAGTCAAAATTGGAGTTTATGTATGTAGTTAAATATGACGTTGTTGTGTTGGAAGTATGCGTTTGCCATTTTATTTTGGTAGTTGTGATTAAAATGAGGTTCTTTAGTGAATTTGGTGAAGTGATGGCCTTGGGAAGGCTTGTTATTGATTGTTGGGCTGTTGTTGTTGTTATTGTTGATTATATTTAGCCAAGTTGATTCTCGGGGCAGCCTATATTCTAGGGGAAGTGCTGCTGAAAATTTTATAAAATTAGGGGCAAGATTTGGAATTTGAGGCCCGAAAAGGCTTTTAGCTAACCATTGACGTTGTTGTAAATTGTTATAGATGTTGGACATCCGAAAGTGTAAGTTGGATTGACTTTGCATTTGAATTAGTTGAAGGAGTAATAAGGTATGTAAAACATTTCGTTCTTTGGCATGAATTAGTTAAATATAGCTAGTGGCATAAGTTTCAAAAGATCCCTCTTCTTTTGCTATTCAAACTTAAACATGTTTTATGTTTGTTTCTCGGTACTCTTATAGAAATTAGCCATATTTGTGACTCTTGTGCATTTAAAGTCCGTAAGTTGTGAAAGTGTTTTATGTTTGTTTCTCGGTACTCTTATAGAAATTAGCCATATTTGTGACTCTTGTACAATTAAAGTCTGTAAGTTGTGAAAATATGAAAAGTTTGCTACGTTGGAAGAGTTTGTATTGGGGCATAGTTGATCATGAAGTCTTTTCATACAAGTACTGTACGAGTCATTTGGTAAGATTTAGAGCCAAGGGCTTCACTAGACCTTTTTCTTTCTACATAAGAATCTTGGCACAACCTACAATCTCTTTCTTATGACGACTGCCGTTTCATTATTGTTATTGTGAAATTAAGATGAATGAACACACAGACTGGTTGCACCAATTGTAACAATATCCAGTGTCTTATGACAATTGTCTATTTCTTGGTTAGTAGCTGGTCTGTTCATACTTTGTTGCTCACAATAAGATAATTTTTCGTTTAGTAAGCATAAATTTGGGTTAAGCCTTAGAGTTTACTTTTAGATTTTAGGTCCAGAAGTTTATCTCTCAGCACATTCATTGGGATTTAAGATCATTTCTTTTCTCCAATCCTACCTGAAGCTCGTTATCTGGCTAAAGTAATAATATCTAGTAGATTTCTTAAGGTTGCTACTATCATGTTGAATCAACCATTGATTTCTAGCGTGATCTTATCTTTAAGTTGGCTGTTAGCTCTCAAAACTTCAAGTTTGAAGTCATAAACTATCACATATCCATAAATGTGTTCATTTACATGTTATTGTTACGACTACATGTTGGTTCTTTGTTTAAAAATCAGTTGTTAAAATTTTCTTACATATTCCTTCTCCTGAGATCTTACTTACTGGTACAAGTCTTAGAAGTCATGGTTTGTTTGCCTTGTTGTCCAGGGAATCTGTAGGAAAATGGAGAGTGTGAAGTTGAATAGTAGTTCTAGAGTTGTCTGTACTGTTGGATTTAATTGCCATGTCTGAATTCATGTGATATGTCTTTGAAATTTGTAAATTGTAAGAATATGTATAACATGCCAAGTTTTAAAAAGAATTTATTCACTAATAGTTTTAAAAGTATAAGTACCCCGTAGCCTTGATAGGAAACCCGAATTGCCTTGGAATCAGTTGTGAAATATCCCGTAGAAGTGTGTAAGATTTAGACTGGGTATAATAATTGTTGTTTCGATCTCAGATATGACTTTATCCTTGCATATGAATATTTTGCTTATGTTTGAAATTTATGGTAATGGTTTTTATTGTATATGACTTCTTACGACTCTATTCATGCCTATTATGATGTCCTTCACCGGTTCCTGAGCCGGTTGATGTCGTGCATGTTATGTTATCTGTATATATGTTCCGAAGTAGGTTGTTTGGAGTCACAAGGAGATGGGCTTTTGATATGTTGGCATTTTACCTGGGAGCGATCTGGAAAATTAGGGCGATCTAGGATTGGGTTATGCTTTGGCGCGATTTAGAAAATTCGAGCGGTCCAGGACGTATCCTTAGCGGGCGCAATTCAAAAAATTCAAGCGGCCCAACTTATGTACGATGCCGTTTTTTATTAGGATTGTGAGGCTAGGGAAGCCTGGCTCACTTATCAGCATGATGTCCTTTTGGTATTATGA